>JAPWDM010000001.1:128337905-128572431 GCA_035578155.1 Brachynemurus nebulosus | reverse complement strand
CACGAACACAAGCATTAATAAATTAAATAACAAAAACAATTGCTTCATATACTAATATGATTCTTAAAGGCCTATTAAGGCCTGAGGAAATAACATGGAAAGAAAGCAGATCTAGAAGATGTTGGTCTACAATATTTGCCAGATACAAAGTAGGAAATAATTTTATCAAAGACAAACTGCGAAGTAGTTCATTTTCTTTAAACAAGACTGTAATATCCCGTATACACCTATTTACAAAATACTTAAAGTCAAATATTAGTCAGTATCAGGGATTTCGGTCAGGTGGCGGATTCCTTTACATATTTTACAACCACATAATACATAAGCAATGTACATATTTTATAAGTACTCTACCCGCTGTCGCCCCCAAGTGACGTAGACACCGCTACCCCTACCAAGCGATTGTAATAAATACAACAAAACACATATTATGGGAGTAAGCTAAAAAGAACTTTTTTATCTACATCTGCATTTATCTTTGTCTATCATATTAATAAATAGAAGTTTACTCACTCACTCATATAAAAACATAATTACTTGGTTTGGTTGGTAACTATGGAAATAATACAATTTTTGTTCCCCTCACCTCAGTTTCTGGAAGTCTTTTGAGCTTGCGCGCATAAACTTGTATGGACACAAACATTCAAATGTATTAGTGTAATATGTTGATGAATGACTACACAGCTTGCATATATATAGCATATACTAATCATGGCCGACCTTATCTGACGGACAATCAGCAATTAAAAATAAAGGGCATAGCCGGGTAAGATAGGGAAAACGGCCCTTGACACAAAATTGATTGTTTTTATAGGAAATAATACTTCTTAGCCCCAGATACATTCCTGCCAAATTTCAACCCTCCGAGGCTAATAGTTTATGAATAAACAAACAGATAAAAATTTTCAAAAAAAATTTTTTTGACGAAATTACTGAGCCGATTTACTTGAGTTTAATATATATTATGCACCCACTTTAGGCAAAGTAATAAAAAGAAAAAAATTAATGTTATATCCGTTTATTATACTAATTTTTTTAAATTTTTAAATTTAAGAAAAATTTTTTTGGCACTTACGCATTAGCGACATCCACCATTATTTGTTCAATAATATGTCTCTTAGTACTGTATAACATATATTTTTATGGAAAAATTTTAGTTGGTAGAATATAATAATATTTCAATACAAATGCATGCCATGTTCGGTACTACATATATTAATTATGTATAAAAAGGACTATAAAGAAAAATATCTACCCTATTTCTAAAATAATATAATTACATACGTTCATAACTCCGCTAAACTAGTTTAAATTTACAAAAGTCCAACATTATCTGCCGTTTGTCTCTTTTTATTAATAAAACAAAATAGATATTGATTTCTCTTTTGTTACAGTTTTTTTCCTTTGTAAGACGTCAAGTGAAACTTTGTTAGCTCATACACCACGTCTTACGACGTCAACAGTTTTATAGAAAGTTTATTAGCTGTCAAAATAGTATACCAGTTGTTCATTTCGTTATAATTCCCCATGACGCATCATCGTGCTAACAAAAGAAGGCAAACGGCAGATAAAGCTAGACGTTTGTCTAAGCTTGTTTGTCGTAGTTATGAACGTATGTAATTTTATTACAGAAAAAATCCACTTTCAGCACTCCTTAAGAAGTTCAACAAAAACATCAAGTGAGAGGGGCGAGGTACATATTGCGTACACATGTACACTACTTTCTTCAAGTTAGTTACATGTACATGTAATTTACCTACATATTTTTATAACTGCAACAGGTTTTAACCGGACTGTTTTTATTACTATACATTCTTGAAGCTTTTTGTTCCAATTTATTAACTCAATGTTTATTATTATTAAAACAATATGACACTTAAGACGTATTATTGTTATTATAATTATCTATATTTAAATAAAGTTTCTAAAACTTATAATTTTTGTTGAGTTAGATGTAATTTCAATTAGTAAGTATGCTGAGATAATTTTATTGATTTCATTAAAATATTCAGATTCATGGTAAAATTAACCTTGAGAATTATTTTTTAACAAGCTAAAACATATTTTTTATAACAAGTTAATATATATATATTTTTTTAGACCGTCGCAGGAACTCCAAGGACTGCAACTCAGGGGGTAAGAGAACATTTTATTGCACTCCTTAGAGTTCTACTGTGTTTTAGAAATAAGGCAGATGCTTTACTTTATGGTCCTTTCTATACATAAGTAATATATGTAGTACCGAACATGGCATGCATTTGTACTGAAATATCACTATGTTCTACCAACTAAAATTTTTCCATAAAAATTTATGTTATAGAGTACTAAGAGACATATTATTGAACAAAAAATGGTGGGTGTCGCTAACGCGTGTCAAAAAAAAATTTTCTTAAACTTAAAAATTTAAAAAAATTAGTATAACAAAGGGATATAACATTAATTTTTTTTTATTACTTTGCCTAAAGTGGGTACACAATATATATGAAACTCAAATAAATCGGCTCAGTAATTTCGTCAAAAAAAATTTTTTTTAAAAATTTTTCTGTGTTTGTGTATTCATAAACTATTAATCTCAGAGGGTTGAAATTTGGCAGGAATGTATTTGGGGCTAAGAAGTATTATTTCCTATAAAAATAATCAATTTTTCGTCAAGGGCCGTTTTCCCTATCTTACCCGGTGTGGCGAGTTGAGTGTAAACGTTCAAATTCTAACGCGCTACAGTAACGACATCTGTTGGTAATAATGATAAGCTTCCCCGATAATATGTTGTCTACAAACAAGTAAAGATATTAACTAGTACACCTAGCGGTCATTTTTTGAACTGGATTTGTATCTGTAACTGTATCGTATTTGTATTTGGGTTCGATGGGGACAAAATCATAGTGAATTAAGGGGTAGATTTTGATTAATGAAATCGATGAACGCCAACGATTTCCATATATGGCACAGTAGGGGAAGCAGGTTGGCTTGTTCGAACGATGCTCGGTTGAGGGTCGTTGGAGGAAGAACACTCTTTGTTTGCGATTAGAAAAGCAAAGACGTCTTTGATATGTATTTTGTATTGAAAAACACTCTTTGTTTGGTAGTCTTGGAATAAACAAAGATGTCGTCTTTATATATGTACTAAATATTAATAAACAGTAAAATAAATTAAAATAAAAGTAAAAATCAACTAAATTTATTTAATTATGACAAATTAAATAATATTGGAAATAAACAATCGTTTACAAATTATAATATAATGTATTTAAAATAAATGTTGTAACTTAAATTAAATTAAGTAACGAAAATGGCGTCGTGAAATTTACAAAACAGCAACTACATGTAAAAAATTATTATATACAAAAATTTTATAGAGCAAATTTTACTTTACAATAATAATTAATTTTCATTTAAATTAAAAGTGTTTTTATAATCTGCTGAACCCTAAAACGACCTTTACGGATTAGAAATCCAACAATAAAAATATAAACTTCAGGGACGAAACAAGAATCCACGCAATTATCTTTAAACAATCCAAAATTGCGCGCGAAATTTACATTAATTTAATCGAAGCAAGTCAACCCAACTGCTTCACCGGCTATGCCCTTTAATTATTTTAAGAAACATATCCCTTTATTTTCAGAATTTTTTTGTTCAATAGAATTTTTACACTTAAATACGAGACACTTCAAATTTTTTCTATTTAAATTGCACGATTTGATTAAAAAATAATGAAAAAAAATAATGATACTCGTTACGACGTGAACCCCATGACGGACAGTAACAGACTAAATCATTAGCGGTGTAAATTGCAACTTATTGCAACTTACGAACGACAGATTTTTATATGGATGCTGCTTCTATAACGTTATGTGTTTACAACAAAGTCATTGAAAATATCGTCATGATTAGTGTCATCATAAGTTAGCGGATTATTATATTATATATGTGATACTTTATTTAACTTTTCGCATGATAACTACAATAACTAGAGCGCCCGTCATTTCGATACTGTCTTATGGTATGACACGCTCCAAAGAAAGACTTCTGTAGCCGCTATATATACGTAGGGTGCGCCATAAGTTCTCGGCCTGGGTATTAAAAAATACAGAGAGAACAGTGAAAAGAATTGATTTTTCTATATAACCTCCCTCCAGTGTTGGCATCAATCAACTAAATTTTTTAGTTAACTAATTAGTTGATTAATATTTTTAGTCAACTAATTTATTCCTAACTAAATTATTCGCAATTAAAAAGTTTAGTTGTAGTTGCAACTAAATTTTTCAATTTTTAGTTATTAGTTGTAGTTAAACGTTATAAAACTAATAACTAAATTTGTCACATATTCCATACAGAAAGCATTATGGAACCAAACTGAAAGCGCCTAGTCTCGAGTAGAGTGTCCTGAATGAAGTCCCAAATGAAGTCCCCTAAGTCCCAGTTTCGAAAGTCCCACCAAAACAAAAAAATCCAGTTATTTTTTTTTTCTAGGTATTAGGAGAACATAATAATATATTGTTTAAATTTTAAAACAGTAATTTGAATGAACTCTTTCTCTACCATTCAAAAATAAATTCATGTTCCTCTGATAGCGTATTAGGATTTTGTTATTACCGTGTTGCGGCGATACCGTATTTGCGGGGACCTTTTTTGTCGTTATCGAACGAAAATTATCGACAACGACGAATCTTACCACAAATTGAGTAAATAAATAAATAAATTATCTTAATAAATTGATTAAGATATTTTTATGTATGATATCATTGACGCAATACAGACTATTTTTAAAAAATTACTTTTCGTTAATTTTCGTAATTATCTTTTATTGTAAACCGAAATCTCATAAAAGATCTACATCGTAACAAAAAAATAACGGATTTTTGAAAGAAATGCTGAATTGAAGCAAGTTATAGGTATTCCAAACATATCGCTAATAAAACGTAGTTTTCGTTATCGTAAATTATTGATATCGAAAATAACGATATTTTCAAATGGAGAAATAAGGAAAGAAAAGATTCTTCGAAATTATCGCACCTGCTAAACTATACTTTTCACTATCAAAATCCTTCTTGACTTTTTTATCTCCTACGATAAGTTCAGTAACGTTCCAATAAAATTAATTATTAGTTATAACTAATAACTACAACTAAAAACTAAAGTAGTTATTCGTTATAACTAACAACTAAATTTTTCAGTTATTAGTTATTAGTTACAAAAGAATAATTTACTTATTAGTTATTAATTATTAGTTATAACTAACATCTGGCCAACACTGCCTCCCTCTATTTCAATACACTTATTATAAGGTGCGATAAGCATCTCTATGCCTTTATAATAATAAGCAAATTCTTTATAGCGATTCTACAAGAGTGATGTTTTCGGAAGTGATCGAATCTGCTGGACGTCCAGAACGATCATCGTCGTGGAGGGACTCGTACCCCAAACGAAACCTTTAGCACGGCTTTACCGTATACACCATCCAATCTGTCCTTAATTTCTTCTGGAGCAGTGTTGCCAACTGTAGCTGGTTAAAAATCTCACAGAGCTGCTTAAAAAATCCCATTTTTCCTACAAAAATCCCATATTTTCCAAAATCCAAAAATACAGCTGACCAGCAAAATAAAAGCACTTTAATTTCAGTTTTTTCTTTTTAAGTGGGTCAAGTAGGGATGATCGATATTAGAAAAACATGGATGTTGACATCGATGTTAACATCGATTCATGAGTATCGATATACGATATATATCGAAAGAAAGACATCGATGTTCGAAAACATCGATGTTTATGAAGCAAAATAAACAACCATTATAATCGATTATTTTATTTATTAAAAATTAACATTGCCCAGTATTTATTTGGTACACTTTGCAAAAAAGTCACTTTATTAAAAGTTTCACTTTTAATCTGTTCCTTTGTTGATACAAATGCTGCCCAGCTTTTGAAAAAAGTTTCTCTGAAGCTGTTGAAATTGCTGTGCAACACAAATATTTAATGGCAATTTTTTTCAAGTTTGGATAAGTGGATTCTAGAACTTGCCATAAAAGTAATGGATCTTATTTTAAATCAGTTACAGGACTTTTTAAATACTGGATAGCTTAGAGTAATATCGATGTTTCGATATTATTCTCGTAACATCGATGTGTCGATGTTATCGAGGACATAACATCGATGTTTTTCCCCTAAACATCGATGTTTTTCTACCATCGATGAATACTGATCATCCCTAGGTACAAGACCCCAAAAGACTACACCCACCATTGTACCGCCTCTGCATCTTATAATAAATTTTTCAAAATAAAACATCGTAAATAATTGTTAATGGTTTATTGCGTTTATTGTAACGAAAAAGTATATAATTATTCTTTGTTAAGGATAAGTTAGATTAGGCCATATTATATATACCTCATTTCAGATACAATTGATCATGAGTTTTCGTTAAAAAATTAAATAATTCTTATATTCGAAACAAATAAATCTATTCTTTTCTAAAAACAAACTGCAAATTTAAAATTTACGTAATTGCAATAATAAAAGAGATAAAGCCAAGAAAACAGAAATTATTTAAATTCAAAGTGACGAAGCATGGTTAAATTTAACTGAAATGAACCATATGTCAAAAATCCCACAAATTAGACCATTTATCCCTCCATCCCACGAAACCTCAAAAAAACCCGTGAATCGGGATAAATCCCTCAAGTTGGCAACACTGTTCTGGAGTTTGTCTTTCTTTTGTCAGAAATTTTATGACTACACGATATTCAATTTTTGAAACGGTCGACATATTGAGTTTACATTTTTGCAACAGAATAAATAAAACACATATAAACTCGTCCACTGCGTTTATGATTACTAGAGACTTAATACTATCTGTGAGTATAAATTACGTCACCTTTAAATAAGTTTAATCATGTTAGGCCGAGAACATATGGCGCACCGCACGTGTATATATATATATATATATATATATATATATATATATATATATATATATATATATATATATATATATCGCCTTTTACGTAGGAAAGTGGGATATCTGGGAATTTTCCGTTTTTTCTTAGTACCACGTAATAAATAAGTCAATTAGCTATCGAATGGTATATTTCACAAAATCGCAAGATATATAATATAGTTTTTGAAAGCCATTGTTTCAAATTTCAAGGTCACCATTTTAACTAATGTATTACTAAGATTAAAATTGCAATTACCTTAAAACGAACATTTCTCAGATATTCAACTATTTATTAAAAGGTGTTCATGTGTGTACTTGGAGTGACCAGTACTAACATCAGTTAAGACTGATTTAATTAGTCTATTGTTTTGATGAGTAGATTGCAATTTTTCATTCCATTATAAAAGAATTTTTTTCTTTTGAAAGAGTAATTTAAATCCTGTAAAAAATATAGGTGCTGCAGTTGTATATAGGATCATTAACTGCAGCGATTTGTGCCTCAGTATCTGCCGTCTCGTTCCCTTGTATACCGATGTGACTAGGGCTCTAACAAAATTGGATATTTTTACTAGAATTTTCGCTCTTATTTAGGAGATATTGTATAGATTGTGCAATAACATGCTTCTTTGTTGGTGATTTTATTGTATCTAATTGTAAGGCACTTTTAGAGTCGGAGCAAATTAAGTAGGTATCATTGTTGTTATTGTGCTGGATTAAATCAGATGGTATAGCTTGTATCTTGTTATTCCAAAAATTATAAGTTTCACTTAACAATAAAGGAAACAAATATTTAAAGTGTAAAAAGCTATACAAATATAGTTTTGTTACATTCTGTACTTAGTTCTACTTCCATGATCCAAAATATGCATGAATGTGTATGCAGCATGTATATGTATAGGCATGCTGTGGATGGTCAAAACCCATAAACCGTACAAAGTGTTAATTAATAACTGCTAACTACGTGTAATTAACTAAACTTCTACATCTGCGTTTCAGTTTAAAATTATAATGTTTTTTGATGTAATTCGTTCGTTCGTGATATTATCATGAAAGATCAGAAAACTGATTTATCAAGATGTTCTAATGGTAATTATATACACATACTATTCAGTATATATGATCTTATGAAAAAAAAAGTGTTTAATTACCTACACAACTGGATCCGTGTTCAATTAATTATAGAATTAGAATTCCGTCTCACACTAATCATTAACTGAACATTTTATTACTCTTTAAATCTTTATACTTACATATAAAACTTCAAAAATATTAATATTAATGTGAATATTAATTAGTAATTTATTTTTCTTCGATCATATATTGGAAATATATTTTCTCTTTATATTTTGAATAAAAAATTTATTAATAAATAATAATTACCAAATTTAAAAATATTAAAAGATTCTCAAAGTGTATATGGATACACATTGTCAGGATTTCTTCGTAGGTCAAGTTTTTTCATAACTTTTGGGATAAGAACGTTTAACCCTACTCTTAAGTCGGTTTGCACGATGCCTACGAACGTTCAACCACTCCAACGTTCGATCGAACGTTTGAGGCAAGTATAACTAAATGCAAAATTTAAGAGCGACCAAAGTCCGCTTTTAGTTTTCCGCTCCGTTAAATAAATGAAAGTAAGGGTCGCTACACCATAATAAAAAATCTTATTCATGAATACCTAATAAAATGTCATTATTAATATATAAGGATGTTTTTCAGAAAAGAATCTTACTGCTAATATTTAAAACTGGTTGCGTTAAGTAGTTTTGAAACATTAAATTTCCTTAAAACAAACTATTTCAAGATCTATTACTTTTTTACAACGTAGTGTATTTTTTGTATATTGTATATACAGTGCAATATTACCTGATTGAGAGATATAAAAACTAATAGCGGGAGTTTAAATATAATTACTCTATACCCATCTTTATTGCAAAATTATTTTATCTTTTTATGTAACAAAATATGTATGCATATCTTTCACTAAAAATATATCTTTCCTTTTTGTTGGACTTTGATCGCTCACGAATTCTGCATTTAGTTATAAGCAGTGTTGGGCAAGATATCGAACATATTATCTAGATAACAGATAATAGATAACATAATTTAAAATATCTAGATAAAGATAACAGATAATTTAACTGTTATCTAGATAAAATTTTAGATAACAGATTAGATAATATTGACAGAAATAATGGCCTAGGCCAGTTTTCCTCAACCGCCGATTCGTAGACTGGTGCTGGGCTGAGAAGATACGTCGCCAATTCCCAGAAAGATGTATTAATTATCTATAATGAATTATAAAAATGTTAAAGAAAGATTTTTGACAACAAAATCGCTTAAAATTTGTTTTTTTTTCTTTTCTTTTTTTTTCTATTTACGGCCCGTAATAACACACGTCTAACACAGTAAAGAACTTACAATTTTTGTTTAAAAAGAAGTGCTAAATAGTGACGGTATTTTTTTGAATTATATGATCATTGATCAACCTAGTGGTCGGAAAACCACATTTCATGTTTTCAACTAAATGTTATTTCAATTAATGGCCGAAATGATTCCTAACTACCAGAATTCCATTTAAAATATGTAAACATTTCTCTAATGTTTAAAAAAGTGTCGACATTTCTCTAGTGTTTAAAAAAGTGGTCGGAAAACGACATTTTATATTACACAACCTACAATTATTCTAATTAATGACGGAAATGATTCCAAGCTATATCAGGTTCCGACAGGTGGTCGGAATACGGCATTTCATATTCCACGACTAAATGTTATTTCAACTAATGGCCGAAATGATTCCTAACTACCAGAATTCCATTTAAAATGTGTAAACATTTCTCTAATGTTTAAAAAAGTGTCGACATTTCTCTAGTGTTTAAAAAAGTGGTCGGAAAACGACATTTTATATTACACAACCTACTATTATTCTAATTAATGACGGAAATGATTCCAAGCTATATCAGGTTCCGACAGGTGGTCGGAATACGACATTTCATATTCCACGACTAAATGTGATTCCAACTAATGACGAAAATGATTCCAGGCTACAAGAATTCTGTTTTAAAATTAAATAACTGCTTTTAAATATATTTTTGTAATTCTTAAGAAAGTGTTAAAAGTTATCTGAATTACATGGTCGGCCAAGTGAATATAGGTAAATGGTGAATGTAGCTTCAAATTTCTTTTTTTAGGAAGAAATAAAAATGTATTGTTATTATCTTATCTTTTTCCTTTGCCTAATAAAAAGATAAGATAAAAGATAACTTCTTTTAAAAATATCTAGATAAAAGATAATAGATAACGAAAACGTTATCTAGATAAAATTTCAGATAACGTTATCTAGATAAGCACAACACTGGTTATAAGTTCGACAGTTGGTGCTGCGAATGTTCCTGCTACAGGATGAAACGAATGTTTAAACCAATACATATGAAACTAGTTTGGTACAAACGTTTGTTCAATGGACGAGGATGTTATATCTCTTTATATGAACGAGCCGTAAGGTATAGCCGTTCAGTCGAACCAAGAAACATTTTCCTTCAAGCGTTAAAAGCATCCTTTCAACTCGGTGTAAGACTACCTACATAGCCCGAAACATGGCCAAATGTTCCGGGCTATGTAGTAGCCCTAACAAAAGTCTATTCTGGATTTACGATTTTTAAAATGAAGAATTTTTTTCAAGTAGTTAGTGTTTTGTTACACTTAATGGATTGATAAATGACAATTTGTGTTGAAAATGTATCGGCCATTCTATAATTTGTAAGTTTAGTCAATGAGGGAAATAAGCAATTATTTTATAAGCTTTTAACAATAACGACTGAATTTACGAAATTTGATAACATTATACATGTCTTAAGAAGTTATAAATTGTTTAAAACGTTTTTTGTTTGAAACTTTAAAAAAACGTACAGCCAACATTACGGATAAAATTTGTAGAGAAATCCTAAGGTCCGCCAGGCCGTCAACAAACTAGTTTTCTTGTACTCATTATATTATTACTAACACACTGGCTGTAGGTAGTAGTCATACAAAGTGCTTACAAATAAACGATACTTCTCGTAATCGAAAACTTTGATCGTAAATACCTCATAAACATTGCGTCGCGTCGTAACGAAAAAAGAACGAAATTTTTGCACTCTTAAGCGAAGCAAGTTATGATTATTGTAAATCTATTACGACTGTTAAAATCTACTTTTCCGACTTTTCGTTATCGAAAATTATCATAAATTTGTTATAATTGGTTAAAAAATTACTTTTTGTTATTTTTCGTAAACGTAAATTTTTAATCGTAAGTATTTCGTAAACGGGGCGTCGTAGCAAAAAAATACCGAAATTTTTGAAGGGCTAAGCGAACCAAGTTATAGGTATTACAAATGTATTGCGACTGTTAAAACTTACTTTTCGTTATCGAAAATTATCGATATCGAATTACTTATCACAAATTGATTATAACTGGTTAATTTAGGCTCTGTTAGACCTTAAATTAACAAAATAAACAATTTACTTGCCAATCCTACTTTAATTTACTTTTTAACCTAACTGTTTCATTATTGAAATTGCTTTAATTTAGATAGCAGTTTTATTCATATTTATAGGTATCTTAAGTAAAATTAATCGTAATTATGTAATTAAATTCTATATTTTGTAATTCAGAAACGATTACACATTACGATTACAAAATGTAAATTAATCGAAAATCTCAGATTACATTTTATAACTGTAATTTGTAATCATGATTACCAATTAATGATATTTGTTAAACACATTCTTAAAAATGTTCTTTTATACTTCGGTTTTGAATTAAATTTAAATTAATAACACTTGGATTAATGTTAGATTAATTTTCTTTAAACGTTTTCCTTAGTCTCATAATAAACTCCAATTAGGTAATTCATTTATATTATATTATGGAAAATCCCTATGGCCGACCTTAGGAACATTTTTGGCCGGCTTTAGGGCACAGTTGGCCGACCTATATATACATACTTAAAAATGTTCTTTTATAATTCTGTTTTGATTCTGTAATGTTAGAATAGTTTTCTTTAAACGTTTTCCTTAGTCTCATAATAAACTCCAATCAGGTAATTCATTTATATTATATTATGGAAAATCCCTATGGCCGACCTTAGGAACATTTTTGGCCGGCTTTAGGGCACAGTTGGCCGACCTATATACATACTTAAAAATGTTCTTTTATAATTCTGTTTTGATTCTGTAATGTTAGAATAGTTTTCTTTAAACGTTTTCCTTAGTCTCATAATAAACTCCAATCAGGTAATTCATTTATATTATATTATGGAAAATCCCTATGGCCGACCTTAGGAACATTTTTGGCCGGCTTTGGGGCACAGGCGGCCGACTTAACGTAAATACATTTTTAAAGATAAAAATTAAAATATTTTAATTGTTTATTAATTAAGCAATTTAATCTCCATTTAGTTAGAAAGGCGATACTTAAAAGTACTTAATGAGATGATAAAAATACCTGTAAATTCAAAATTCTGTATATCATTAATTGTTTAAGTGGCCGACTTTTAGCATACTCACCTTATATATATATATATATATATATATATATATATATATATATATATATATATATATATATATATATATATATATATATATATATATATATATATACATATATATATATATACATATATATATATATATATACATATATATATATATATATACATATATATATATATATATATATATATACATATATATATATATATATATATATATATATATATATATATATATATATATATCAAGAAATCCACAATTTAATTTGAGCCAATATAAAATTTTGGTACTGAAATACTAACAGTTTCTATTCAATATTCCTAGCAGCGTTAAAGTTACCATTAACAGTTTTATATGTTGCATCAATAAACAGTCTTTTAAAATATTAACATTTATTGAAAATGAAGACATATAAAGGTAAAACTTTTGTTTCAAAGTCTAGAAGTGTTTACATATTATGTAGATATTCGATATGTAGGTGTCTATATTTGTATTGAACAAGGTGTCGGGCTTACAAACACATCATATAAGACATATGCTAGTAAATATTTTTATTGCAAATGCTATAAAACTACCATAAAATTTAAATATATTTTTCTCTTTTTCTTCTCTGCCATATACCTATATCATAAGACACATATACATATGCATATACATATGCAACTATTTGTTGAAATTTTCTCCTCAAAAGTAATATTTTTTACCGTTCAAAACGATAGCAAATATTTATTTGAATAAAGAAATCAAGATACCCGTAAGTAGCTTTTTTTTCACCATTTGTATTAAACCGTGTTCATTCAATTGCTACCTTTTCCAATGTCGAATATTATCAAAAATGTTTGGAATGTTATTAAGTCGTTTGATATTTTTACTTCATTTCTTTCTCGTTTCGTTATATAATTATTTCGATTTTCTTTTACAATTCAAGTCAATAGGATAAACGTTTTCAATACATATGTGTGAACGATTTTAGACAAAAAATATTGGTCAGGTATTCCATGCGAAAAAAAACTTTTATTTATTTTTTATTTTTATTTTTTAAGTTACAATTTGTATAGCCAGGGTTACGTCTGAGCGCGTAATGAAACCTATAATGTGAGAGTATAATGAAATCGGCAATGTATGAATAAAAATTACAGTGTAAATAATAAATTCTGTCAGTGACAGCATCAGAATAATTAAGAAAACAAACAAAAATTAAAGTAAAACCCACCATCGAGGTAAGGAGTAGTAAAGGCATTGTCAAAAGAATAATGGAAAAAGTTTATAAAAGATCTAAAACATTTTTTATTCCCATTATTCTTTTGACAATTTTTTGTCACGCCTTTGACTACTCCTTCCTCGATAATGGGTTTCACTTAAATTTTTGTTCGCACTGAGATAATTTATTATTTTCACATGGTTTGCTCATGCCATCGTTTTGTTTTCTAACTTTTACTCCTCTGAAGATGACCAATTGATTGGTTGAAACGTGTTAGAAATTTTTTGAATTGAATACTTGATTTGCAGGCTCTTATTTTTTCTGAAAATTCCTATAATATTGTCTGTACTTGGAACAAAATTTTGTACAATTCGTACACTACTAGAGAGATGAATTATTTTAAATGGATATAGCTTTTGTTACAAGAGGTTTACCTGGGTCCCAAAACTATATTATACTATATACTATACTATATACTATACTATATACTATACTATATACTATACTATATACTATACTATATACTATACTATATACTATACTATATACCATACTATATACTATACTATATATACTATACTATATACTATACTATATACTATACTATATACTATATTATATACTATACTATATACTATACTATATACTACAGTGACTGTATAATATTCTTTATAACAGTGTGGCCATTGGAACCATATCCGCCATATTCAGGCCAAATTTAAAGTGAGTAACCGTAGTAACAGAATAAACAAGGTATACAAATTCAATGCATTTGGCCTGTTAATGGCGTCAACCAATCAAAAACTAGACCTACTAATGGCCACACTGTTATCAAGTATATTATAAAGTCACTGTACTATATACTATACTATATACTATACTATATACTATACTATATACTATACTATATACTATATACCATACTATTACTATACTATACCTACTATATACCATACTATATACTATACTATATGAGATCCATCGGGGTCTTGGAGATCCAAAAGTGCCAAAAATTAACTACTTATCCGATTTTTCACTGTAAGAAAGCTAAACTGTTTTAGATAGATACAGGTTTTAGATGAGATTCGCTAGTGCCCAATATTTGGAAATTCACTATGTTATGCAGATGCTAAGACAGGGGTATTTATTCTTTTAGCGAATTTCCAAAACTGGAAATTCAGCTTTTACGCCAGGTGTCATGGTGCGACCTAAGCCCGAGACCATATCAGAAATATGTTTTGAGGTCCCTAGAATACGAAAATGATATTCACTAAAATTTATATATATATATATATATATATATATATATATATATATGTATCCGCGCGATAACTCTCGAACGAAGCGTTTAATGCTTATGAAATTTTGTGTGCGAATTCGATTTTCCAAATCGTTGGATGAGTTCGTTAGCCAGACACGTCGGATGCCCAGAAGTAGGTTTTCCGGGCGTTTTTTGTCAACAAAATGAGTTTTTTGCCAGAATTAAGCAATTTTTCAAATTTTTTTTTACACTAAGCCATTGTAAAAGGTAAAACGCATAAAAAATGTTTTTATACCGTTGCTCTAAATTACTTACTTTTCGAGAAAAACTAGGAAATATGTCGTTCTCCATTTCACTCGCACTCGCATTCTTTTTTTTTCTGTCTCATTTTTTGCGAGCTAAATTCGAAAAAAGCCGCTTTATAAGTAGCGTGTCATGATTTTTTTAATCCAATTTAACGATTCGGCTATATTCTATTTCTCTGTCAGTTAAATGTTTTTATAATGTATCTCTGTTCCATTTTTTTTTACAAAAAAAATCCCGACGATATCTGTTATGTGATATGATCAGAATTTAGATTATATTTACACCTTCCTAAAATTAATAAGAGTTTGCTTCAATCGTATAAAAATTACGTTAAATCATATTCAAACAATAATATTTTTACGTAATTTTTTATCCAATTGACAATACAGTTATGATTAGAATTGTATAATCAGAGCATTCTAATATTAAATAATTTTGCACATTCAATTTTTTTTTTAACAAAGAAAAATTTTTTTAAATTTTGACACATTCTTTTATGAAATTTCGATTAAGAAATATTAAAAAATTTTAAAGTGAATCATTTAAAAAGAGTTAAAAATAAATTAAAAAGGAAACATTTCTCTATTTTAACATATTTGTAAAGAAAATTTTACAGTTTACTTACAGTTTTTTGAAAAAATGTAATAACATTTTTACATACAATAAAGATTATATTTGAACGGTAGGAAATCCACAAATTTTTTTTTATTTCTTTAATTAATTATTAAATTTGGTTTTAGAAGAAAATCTTCGTCTAATTCGCTCCAAGCCGAAAGTATAGCCACTAATAAGGACATTCCACTGTTAAAATAAATGGAAAATGTATTGAAATTTATTTAATGAAAGCCATTCATACACATTTTTAAAATATCCTTTTGAATTATATAACAAATAAAATCTGTGTAAAAAAATCTAATTGACGTGTTTTTTCTCAATTTGCTAATATTAAGTAAGGCTCGTTAATTAGGGAGTGATTGTGTTAAAATTTTAATATAAAATATGGTAATTTTAACCCTCTTTAAAAGAACATTTCGATTTTAACAATAAAAAAATTTTAAAAAGTGTTTTCGTTTTTCCCGGATTACCAAAAACTGTTCATAGGCATATCTGTGACTAAAGTTGCCTCCCTTTCTTAAGAAAATAAAGTATTTTTAAAATTTTGTGCAAAGGAATAAAACACAATTAACGAAAAAAAAGTACGCGTTTCCATATTTTTAAGATTTTGTAGTACAAGAAAATCCTTATAAATTCATCATATCTGTTATTGCATTTACTAGCTTTTACGCAATTTAATAAACAAAAGTCTGAAAATGGACGTAGAATCTCACTGTTATTAATTATTATGTCTTAGTCTTTTGAAAAATTATTTTTTGAACTAAAATAAGAATAGGAGGAATATAAACTTAGGGGTAAACGACAGGAGTATATAAACTTTATTTTAGATTCTACGTTTATTTTTACAGAAAATCATCAAGTACCTATTATTTCTTTTTTGAATGTATAAATACAAAAAGTTCGAAATTATTTTATATTAGAATTTCAATTTTGGTCGACCCTACGGGTTGTCCCCATTTACTCTTTTCTCGTCTCTTTTGACCCCAATTTTTCACAGAGAAGAAATTATACGATTTTTGTTAATTTTTCAAAAACCACCGATATTTTTAAATTTTTTTGAATACTGCTGATAAAGTGACCATCTTCGCGTAAATTTTTAATATATTAAAGATTAGGTACTCATAAAATAAATACAAAAAAATACGGTGTGAAGTCGGAATGCGTACCTATTCATCCTTGTCTACGGTAGCACATTTTTTATTGACATAAATATTAGAAACGCAGGAAAAGAGACCAGGAATCAACATAGAAGTGGATTATGGTACGATATATTTTCTGAAAAAAGTGCTTAGGACCAAAGTTATAGAGTTCAAAGTGATGCACTTGATGATCTTGAAGCACTTGACTCTCGTGATGCACTTGACTTTGAAGTTGACCTTGAGGTCAATTTCCAAAGTCATTTGAAAATCATTTAATATTTTTCAAAAGGAGTAGTTTACTTTTCATCCCTAAATGGTTCAAAGTATATTCGAACGAATTTCACATGCAAGATAGAAAATAAGTGATCAAGAAGTAATTTTGAAAAATACTTGCTCAATCGCAATCGGAAAAATAATAGTTAATCATATGTTGAATTTAATTCCTAATATGATAACTATAGAGTAGCAATAAAAATTTTAAAAAATTTTGAAAATTTCTAATATAACATAAAGTTAATGTTTAACTTACAATTGGAGTGATATTAAATCTTTTCTTAACTTCTAAAATTACTTACAAAAATGTTTTCTTCTAATTTTTTCTATAAATTTGCGCCTATTTTTTCATTTCGTCAGGTTTTTATTTTTTTTATTTTAGAAAAATAACGCAACAAATCAATTTTGAAGATAGATTGAGTCAATACATGAAATTACTGCTTATAGGTACAGGATATGGTCAAAGTTCGGCAATGGCTAATCATTTTCAACTGACCTTGAAAATCGATTTCAGGGTCACTATCAAGTGCATCGCTTTAAATTCTACAAATTTGGTACTCAGCCCTTTTTTCAAAAAATATGCCGTTTCAAAAATATTTAGCTATAACTGTTTTCATCTACAGAGGTTGAATGGTGTTTTCTACCCCTAAAAAGCGTATTTAGCCGAAATAAAAAAACACGTATTTAATATTTTTCGCTGTTTAATAAGTATGTTAAGTTTCATTCAAATTGGCAAGTATTAGTTGGGTAGTGTTATTTGTCAGAATGTTTTGCCGATCTAGTTTTTTCAATATTTCTTTGCTCGTTTTCAGAATTTGTATTTTAATTTCTACGGACAAATAACTCATTCTTTTCTTCGATTTTAGTAACTTTTATTTGCTGATGTTGACCATTAATTGATCGAAACATATCAAATATTTTTCAATGATTTTTTTAGCGAATGTCGAAAATTTTGAAAATTTTTTCACCGTTAGTAAGTTAAAGTATTTGAATTCATTAAGTAATTAAATGATGTCCACAAGAACCTTACGAACTACCATAAGTTATATGAGATCCCTAGGACCCGTTTTTTACTGTTAGGATAAACTTTTTACTAAAATTATTTTAGATGAATAAAGGTTATGTTGTATGATTTCCGCCAGGGTTTACTGTTCCCATTATTGTAAAAAATAAACTAACCGACCGATTTTGAAAATTTTTTCACTGTTAGAGAACTAAATTATTTTAGATGGATACAACTATGCTGCACAAAGTCCGTTCGGGTTCTTGGGTTCCAAAAATATCAAAACTAATTACCCAGCCGATTTTAAAAAATCTTTTACTCTTAGAAAGCTAAACTATTTTAAATAGGTACAGCTCTTAGATGAGATCCGCCAGTCCCCAAAATTTGGAAATTCGCTATGTTATGCAGATGCTGCGACAGGGGTATTTATTCTTTTTTATCATAAACTTAAATTTCATAGGTAAGCATGACTGAAAATAGCTTAAATATTATTATTATTGTTACACAAGAAAAATCAGAATTGTATGTTTTTCAAATTGTTAGATAAAGTTATGTTTCAATTTTCATAAATTAACTTTTTGTAATTTAATTAAAAAGATAGAGATTTTAATACGTATTTTAATAGACAAAACAGTAAAAATAATTATAATAATAAATATAATTATAATTAATAGGCAGTCAGGTTTAAAATTAATAATTAATTATACTATAGAAAACGCCATCATATATTATTTTTTCAACCATCAAAATATTATGAAAGTTAATAATGTGAGTAACATAATATTATAATGATGTAATACAGATTAAGATTCCTCCGAATACTAATTATAAGGAAATTTTGGACAGGTCACAATGAAATTGTGTTATTTTACCCTATAAAATTTTCAGTAAAAATAAATATCGAGTTGTATTTAGTTTATATTTAAACCCTACGCAAAGTTTGTATTTATGTATTTAGAAGAAAATCTTCCTAATTATTTTTAGCAACTATTGTGAAAGGTGAAAACCACTTTTTCGCTGTTTTTAGGTGTATACATAGACACATAATTATAAATGTGGGAATTTACAATGCCTTACTAAAAGTATTTTAAGACTCTGGAAAGATCCACTCAAGAGTTTCTCAAACTGCGAGAAGGGCATCTGCCAACTGTACTAAGTTTACACGATAAGAGAAATCCTTAAAGCAGGCAAAGAATATCCTTCGGTAAGTGAGAAACAGGAAAGTACAGGAGGATGTGAGAAGATTAATTTTTTTCAGTGTGGAATTTATTGAGTTCTCATACAACTTCTGTTATCCGTCTCCCAACCCTTGAACATTTGCTCCGCCGTGCCTAGCCTCCACTTTTAAGCGACCCCTGTGCTGTATACGTTTGTACACCGTGAAAATTCAGCAGAAGGTAGTTTTCACCCCTCTAAGGAGTTGCTTGTTTGGCTCAGTCTTTATTATCTTTCTTGGAACTTTCTCAGTAGGTATAATTATGTACTAGGCTCTTACGTACTGAGGTTTTTGTTAAATATATGTTTCAGAAACCGAGAAACCGTTGGCACCGTTTTGAGCTACAAAGTTGATATGTGATATTCAACAGACCTACAAAGGCAAATGGAAGGCAAAAAAAAAAAACAATATACTTAATTATATGCACTGTAATTAATAACATACACTTAATTATACGTATTTTAATACACAAATTTTTTTTTTGTTTTATCCAAAGAAAATTCCAAAAAGTGTTCTTCTTTTAACACATCACTTGTAAAAGAGCCCTTAAACTTACGAAGCTTTTGTGTATAAAATTGTTCCACTATTTGGAGTTAAACCTCTAAATGTTATTTTTAATTTTATTTGTTTTTTTCTAAGAAATTATTTTTTTAATTTTAAATTTCGATATATACATATACATATATATATATATATATATATATATATATATATATATATATATATATATATATATATATATATATGTATATAGTTACGGGCGTTTATAATGACAGTGTGTGCATATAAGGCGGATCCCAAATATAACAATAAAATAAATAAAATTAAGAAAAGAAATCCATTTATTTTATTTATTAATCAACATAAACAAAAAAGATTTTATAATTACGCAGTATAATGTGATTAAGTCCATTCCCTTTTGGTGAACCAAAACTAAAGGCATAATATATCATTGGGCACTTATACTGATATAATTCGTCCTATTCAACTAAATAATTGATTAATAGTTATGTAAAATGTACGCTGGTAAGACAGAGATCGAGTATGTAACAAGAACCATAATAAAAGACCACCAACTTGGAGTACATGGGTAGTCAGTGTTCGACCCGGCGACCTTCTAATAATATTAATAATGCACCAACCTACCTCATATATTTAATTGATTTCCAAAATAATCTTCACTTATTATACGTTTCTGATGTGCACGTACTCCTTTAATAATATAGAATATATGTATATTTTTTAATTTTTTAGTAATTCATCTGTTCGGAACGTTTAACGTACCGTAGTCTCAGAGCAAAATGATTTTCCAGCCCAACCTAAATAAGTAGTCTTCGCATATTGTACATTAAAAACGTGAAGACGTTGCCGTTCTTTAGGAAATATAGGTGTGTGTAGATAATGTTAGAAATTATTACGGCTATCAACATGCAATAAATTACAACCATTATAATAAATAAATTAAAAATCATTTGAATCTATTTTTTTTTTATTAATAAGTTTTCAAAGATAAATAGGTTTTTGAAACTGATAGCACACATTTAAATTAATCAAAAATTATCTGATCGTTACTGAACATTTGTAAACTGATGAAATCACAGAAAAGTTGTTACCGAAGTTTAGAAAATTTATTAGAATTTTTTTTCCTGATTGACTATTACACTTTGCTTCTATAACAAGATTATAAAGAGAATTTCCAGAAAACTGAAATAACCAAATGAATCTTTAACATGGTAATGCAAAACAGTAACATGAGAAAAGAGAATTAAAACGACCACTAAAAAAGGACAGCATCTAGTATACATATGAATAACAGGAAAAATGTGAGTATGTCCCATAGATAATCATTCTAGATCTCTTCATCTTGTAGTTGAAAATGCCGCAAAAAGACTTACTAGAATGATTAAGACTGATGGATGGATAGATAACCAATTCCGTAATACGATATAAAACTGTCTTGCTGTATTGTTTCCTGTTAGTTAGAAAACTGATGTAAATAAATCTATCTGCACAGAAAAGGATACTCAAGGGAGCAAAAGTGTTAGAAGGCTGCAGCTCAATAAGAAATAATCGTATGGACATTGCAAACAAGAAATTTTGGAGCTTGAAGTTTATAGTTTTGAAATCTTTTAGCAAAAATTTTGTTTGGCTCGTTTGGTTTTTTTTCGCAAAAATATTCGTTTCAAGAGAAGGTTGATCAATAGCTATTAAACCTGTAGATATTTTTTCTATATCGGCAACTACCACTAGAAGACGTTTAATGAATTGTAAAATAATTGAAAGTAAATTATATTGTATATATTTGGACCAACCAGTAGTGCGTCATAGTAAAGCTTTCATTTCAAATTACCGCATGGTGAAACAAAAAATAGGTAATTTAAAAGAGAATTGTGATCAACTAAAGACCCGGAACTGCGTATTTTGAAAATATACCCGAAATCAGAGCTTGTGACGTCACTGACCGAACTAGGATCGGGTATAATTTACAAGACAGAAACTAACAAAATGACTCTTTAAAATATACCTTATTTCAGAGCCAAAATCGGGTATGTTTTCAAGTACAAGTATACTACTATGAGAATTTGAATATATACCCGACAATAAATTAGTGTAATCTTATACAGTTGCTAACAAGGTATATTTTCAAACTTATTTCAACTGCAATTTATACTCGATCTTCATAAAAAAAAAAAACGCCGTGAGCAGCGGGGCCCCATCACGGTAGTCGAATTTTCCCCTTCATCTTCGGTATTGAATGTCTACAAGCGAAATGTGATTGAAAGTCTACAACCGAATTGTCATTTTGTTGGTTTCAAAACTGGTGATGAGTGTCCGGCTGATCGAGGCTTTAAAAAAAGGTTTTAAGTATTTAAGGGCTGTATCTCAGTAAATTTCAATTTTGTGCCGAAAACAGGTAGCAGAAAAAAAACCAACACAATTCGTACGAGGACATTCCTGCCCATGTTTATCCGCTAATTGCCTTTATGTTTTAGTTTTAAATATTAAAAAAGGACCTTAAATAGTAAACTGGAAGGCCTTTATAAAGATATTTTTTCTTTCAAAAAAAAAAAAATAAATAAATAAATAAATAAATAAATAAATAAAAAATAAAAAATAAAAAAATTTTGGTGGTTTCAAAACTGATGATGAGTGTCCGGTTGATCGGGGCTTTAAAAAAAGGTTTTAAGTTTTTAAGGGCTGAATCTCAGTAAATTTCAATTTTGTGCCGATAGCAGTTAACAGGGAAAAAGCCACCACAATTCGTACGAGGGCATTTCTATCCATGCTTATCCGCCAATTGCCTTTGTGTTTTATTTTTAAATATTAAAAAAGGAACTTAAATAGTAAACTGGAAGGCTTTTATGAAGATATTTTTTCTTTCCAAAAAAATCCAAAATTTCTATTTTATAAATAATAAAAATCCAAAATTCCTAATTTATAAATAAAGAGTGACTTTAATAACATTTTCAAATTACTTAATATGTATGTATTTCATTTGTTAAAAAATTGTATTCACTTTTTTTTAAATTTTTTAAAATTACTATTCGCCTACTTGTATTTAGAATAAAAGTAATGCATTTAAAACACATTTAACAATAGCATTCAATTCGGATGTAAAAATGGAAGAAGTGGGGGGAAAAGTAATGTGGACTCCCTAAAAGGTACTAGCTGGATACTAACTGAATACACGTACAAAATTTCAGCCCTCTAGGTTTCCTCAGAGAGTCTCTAGACGTGTTAGAAAACAAGCAAAAAAATTAAGGAAATATTGGCGTAAAAATCGTGGGGGTAAGGGTTAAAAGTTGAAACCTCGAAAAAGCAGTGTCTGGCTATTAGCTTAACCTGTACACAAAATTTCACCCCTCTAGGTTTATTTGGGGAGATTTTGACCCGAACGAAACTGTTAAAAAACAAGAAAAATCATGTTCTTTTTGGTATAAAAATGGTGGGGGTAGGGGTTAAAAGTCGAGACCCCTAAAAGGCACCCCCTTGATACTAACTCAATCCGAATACAAAATTTCAGCCCTCTAGGTTTATTTGGGTGACCTGTGCGAGTGGTACAAACTTCGAAAACGTCGAAAATGCATGAAATTGTAGCTTAAAAATAAAGGGGGTGGGGGTAAAATATTAAAACCTCCAAAAAGCACAACCTAGGTACGAACTTTATCAACACACCAAATTTCGACCCTCTACGTTAATTCTGGGGGGCTGGGGGCTTGTTAGATCCAGCGAAAATCGTTTTTCCCCTCTCTACTCCCACTAAATCATCCTAGGAAGCTGAATTTTGGATATGTTGTAGATAATTGACCGAAACATTATTTAAAAGTTTTATTGCTTTTCCGCCCCCCACCACCCCCTTAAAGGTCGGGTCAGAAAAAAAATTTGCCCAAAATTTGACCCCACTTTGATAGTATGAAGTGCCTCGAAAATGAGCCCCATTTACCAAATTTCATCTCTTAACTTCCATAGGGGGGCCCTACGCAAATTAAAAGGTGGCGGGAATATATATATATATATATACGTATATATATATATATATATATATATATATATATATATATATATATATATATATCAGACATTTTTTTTTCTACATATTCGTGTTCTACGGGTCCGAAAACGGATAGCGCCCCTACTCTCGCCTCTCGCAGCTCTTATCGTATAGACTGTATAAGTCTGATTTTTCGGAGAAAATTCGACTAAAAAACCGTTACAATTTTTTGAAATAATTTTTAGCTTCTTCTTATCTTAATTTTTAATTGTTAGCGTGTGAGTTAAACGTGAAAAATTTGTTTAAAATTGAATAATGATTAATAAAACAGATTTAGAAAGGTTTTTTACAAAAGCGTATGGATATGGACAATATTATTTGAATTCGAATCCGCTGAAAAATATTTGGTGCAATTAAGGTAGTAGTCTGGTAACTTGGATTGAAAAAATGGAAATTTTTTTTTTGTTTAATTCAAGAGTACAACATATTGAGAATATATTGTGAAAATTTTAGACCGAAATTCAATGAAAACAAAACAAAACGAAACGAAAAATTCTTTAATCCGTTGCTATTTTATGAAAAAAATGTAAAAAAAAAACCCATGCATAACGATAGCTACAATTATGTAATTTAATAATTTTTTTCTTCTTTTAATTTGAAATGATTCATCATTGCAATACCGTTGGTATAATTCGCAATTTTTTGGGTGCATTTGCATTATTAAGTTTGCAAATATTTAATGTTTTTCTATAAAAATTTATATGGACAAATGGATACTCATTAAAGCCTATTTAATTCGACCCTCATATATTCACTCACACTTGCAAAAATATTCGCTAAAATTGTCAATTTTTTGCGACGTCACAGTGCTGTTTTCCCTTAAGTAGTTGACTGAACCATTTGTTTACCAATAAATTAAAAGTGGGTATGTTTTTCATACTATTCTATTAAATATTGAGTTTGAAAATATACCCGAGCTCAGTGCTTCTAATGGGTATATTTTCAAGTGTCGAACTATGCTTATTAAACATTGAATGTATACCCGAGTTCAGATACATTGAGCTCTGAATACGGGTATATTTTCCAAATACACGCCCCGGAACTGAAAAAATATTCATCCAAACATTTCAAACATTGCATTTTTAAAACTGGATTTTTTCTAATTTTTTCTCGAGATAATCAAAAAGTTTTAACATTATTTGCTGTTTACGTTGTAACGCTAAGATTTCGCAAGTTTTTTTTAAAAAGTAAGTTTACAATAAATCTTCAATCTGATTGACGCTTAGTTGTCTTAGCAAAATGATTTTCAAATTGAAATTCCTTATCGTTAAAACCATTATTCTGTTTACCACTATATTCTTCTATTTTCGAAATGCTAAAAAGTTGCTTTCCCAAAATATTTAGTGTTAACAAGACTGACTTTGAATCAATTTTATTTCCAATTAAAGGGCCGAATATTACTCACCCAGGGTGAGTTTTTTGTTGAATTGGGTTCCCTCGTCTAATTTTATTTGTCTTAACAACTCTCGAAATACATTTGCACACAAAAGCATATTTGTTTTTCGATCTGTCGAAAGATGAGTCAGCAAGAATTATGTGGCAAGATATTTTTGCAAAACCACCATCGAAAGAAAAGGTATGGTTCGTTTCAGTTAAATTTAACCATGCTTCGTCACTTTGAATTTAAATAATTTCCGTTTTCTTGGCTTTATCTCTTTTATTATTGCATTTACGTAAATATTAAATTTGCGGTTTATTTTTAGAAAAGAATAGAAGATTGATTTGTTTCGAATATAAGAATTATTTAATTTTTTAACGAAAACTCATGATCAATAGTATCTGAAATGAGGTATAGGTAGATTTCGTGTCATTTCTGGCAATGCTAAACAATCAAATTCGGTTGCGTATGGATTTACTAGAAGCTAAATAATATAAACATGCGATTTATAATTTACATTGGATACACTTAGGTTGACACCAGTTATGACCTAATATTGGTTGAAGTAATATTCAGCTTCATTTTGCTTACTAGCGCCCGCATCACGGTTTTATACCTTAATAATTTTCATAAAAATAACCATTCCAGATAAACAGATTTGCTCTATTCCCGAAAATTCAGTCACATCTGGGGACATGGATATTACTTCGATTTTGTTTCGGTAAGCCTAATGGGAAACTTTTTTTCAAGATGGTCACCGTATTGTCATTTGCATCGCAATAACATCGCTGTTTTGACTAAAATAACTTCCTACACACCTACAAAGCACGTTAGCAAATTGGTTTACATTATTTTCAAAATTGAAATTACTCACTGAACGCAGATTTTGAGATATTTGTTGTGCTTTCTCCAATCTGTTTTCACATAGCTCAGTTGACTCGTTAGCACCTCGTTCATAAATTCAACGTTCAGTTCAGCAAGCTCATTGGGAAGTCGGTCAGAAATAACACCGCTGCTCAGTTCATTTCTTAGCCAACGGCTGTGAACTAAATAGAATTGTTGAAGAATTTCGTGATGCAAACGTGAATTGGCGTAATCTCCCATGGCTGATAAACACACTCCGCGAGCCTTGCGAAAAAAAAATTGCCTGTTGATTCCTATCCAACTCCAATAATTTGTCGAAGCATATTTTGAATAGCCAATTCTATAGCATACATAGATTCTTTCTTCACTCTTATAAACTCTTCCGAACACCCGCAACTGCAAGTTAAGAATACCCATTAGTAGTAGGAATATGGGGTTTTTGGACCCACCTTCCCACCTACCGACTTTTTGAGTGACCTCGGCAGGTGGTAAAACTACCGAGGCGGTTCTAGAAGCCTCCGGCGGTGGGTGGAGCAAAACTTGGTCTCCAACCTAACGACATCTAGTGAAATTCTGTCCAACCTAAGTGAACCCAACGGAACTTGATCCAACCTCACAGAACCTAAGGGAATTTGGTGTAACCTAACAAATTTTTTTTCTAACCTAAGAATTCCCTAATAGATGGCGCAGCCACTTTTGAGATTTGTAAATTCATAGCTAGATGGCGCTCGTAGTCTGGATTCCTGTGTGTAAGTCAATAGATGGCATCGAAAACCTTTTTTTTGATAGTTAAACTAGCCATTAAAAGATGGCCTTGCTTTCATAATTTTATAATATTTTTATCTGAAAACAGGCTTAAACTGTCAGCTGACGTCACTAAAGGTAAACTGATATCAAACAGCGAAGATTTCTCTCTAATATGCGAAAATGAATTTTATCATAAGATTGTATATTTTTATCTGAAAACAGGTTTAAACTTGTATAAATTGCCAGCTGACGTCACTAAAGGTAAACTGATATCAAATAGCGAAGATTTCCGTCTAATATGCGAAAATGAAGCAGCAGGTTTTAACCTGTATGGCTACATAAAGTGTGACAGCTGACGTCACCATACTATTTTTCTGCTATAAAAAGGGCGCGACAGAATTTCATCAGTTACAATTTTGTTCGAAACTTTAGTGAAAAAAACATTAAACCTTATTGTTGTGAATTTTCAATTGTTGTGTGTTAAGAGTTAATTGTTGCCAACAATGGAATCCATTACTGCTGGTGCTTCATCTGGAAACAGAGACTTAATTCAAAAAATGGCTGGAAATTTTGTGGATGAATTGAATCATCTTGGCGCTGTTAAACGATGGATTAAACTTTCTGATATGGAAATTGGAAAAGTATATAAAATAATGGGAGCCAGTCAACTACCATCGAAATTCGATTCATCGAAAATGAAGACAATATTGGAATTGGAAATTGGATACATTTCGTTACCAGCGAGATTTGACAATTTGAACGAGCAGATGCTGGCATGGTTGCAAAGCAATCCAAAACTTGGTATTATGAATAATGGACCCATTGGACTAACTCATAAATTGCAATTCAAAACGTTGGATCTTCTTGAAATCGTGGAGGATGCTGAATGGTGAATTTTGTAATTTATTCTCTTCCAAATGTATTATTTAATTGTACTATGTATTTTAAAAATTTCAATATTGTATCAATTTTTACATATATTTAATAAAAAATTATAAAAAAACAAAAAAAACAAAAAAAATTCGATTTTTTTTTTCAATACCCATCGCTAGACATTGATTTATATTCTAGTTTTGATTATGCCAGATTAATAAATAAACATTATTTGGTGTTTAATAAAAAATTTAAAAAATCGATTTTTCAATTCAGGTCTCGTCTCTAAATCACAATTTTTGAACTAAGTATAAATCAATAATACATATGAGTAATATTTGATATGCATCGTATTGTTAGGTTTTATGGTGAATAATTATAAAACAAAAAAAGATTTAATATCCCCTGAAAACGAAAAATTTAATTTTTCACATGCTTAATAAAAATTATTTTTCAAGTTTAATAAAAATTATTCGTTATAAAATTGTCAATAAATATTAGCCTTGCACATAATATAAGAAATGCTGATTTGCTAAAATATAAATCTTGGAATGTGGATATGTTGCAGCTATATTGTCAAAACCGTTTTATTATAATAACGCTAGTCAAATTATAAAAAAACCAAATATTGTCAACTGATGTTGTCTTTTACAATACACCTAATAAATTTCAGTGCTATTATAATTTCGGTAGACTTATTTAGAGAAATTGTGAAGTTTGAAATTAATTGGTATCAAAACTACTAAACCGATCTCAACAAAATTTAGTAGAAATATTTTATGGCTTAGAATAACTGATAGGATAATTTATATGTTGGGTGAAGGTTCCTGCGGGATATTGATACGAAACTAATTAGTGTAAAACTAAAAATTGATTTTAATTAAATTTAGTAAGGACATTTTTATACTTGGAATAACAGAAAGGAATTTTTATCCCGACTAAAGGCTCCTGAGGGATACAAAATAAATTATTCAGTCAGGTCAAAATTACTGAAGCGATTTCAGTTTGATTTCGTACATAAAGTTGTACACTTTGGAATAACTGATAGAAACATTTTTATCCCAGTTAAGAGTTCCAGTGGGACACAGACTAAATTCTTGAGTCACCTCAAAATTATTGAATGAATGTCAATTAAATTTGATTTAGATACGTATTTATATGATATGCTTTTTAATAACTAACCGTTTTTGAAAGTTCGTTTGAAAATTCCGTTTGAAAGTTCCTATCGCCTACTATTACGAGAGGAAATAATACCAAAACTTCTGAAACAATTTTAATAAAATTTAGTATTGGCATATACCTTAAAATAATAAATATATGGTATACTTTTTATACAGATTGAATATTCCCGTGGGAAATGAGCTACTATTTCATAAATTAATTATTAATGTTGATTTTCTTTAGATTGTTTACTGATTGACTAAAGAATTTAGAAATAATATTAAATTGCTGCTCCGTTTTTTCCGAGATATCGTTCGGTAGGAACATGGAATTTATTTTAATTATATCAAAGCGGTTGAACTACTTTATTGTGAATTAATATGTACAATAGTTTTATCCCGGTTTTCTAAAGGAAAAACCGGACACATAATAAGATTTCAATTTAAAATATTTTTCAGCTTTTTATTATTAGCTCGAGCTTTTTATTATTAGCTCTAGTAAAATTTTCATTAAGGGGTAGTCTAGGGTTTACAGCTCAGATACTAATCTGGTTTATGTCGCTGATGAGTCTTCCCATGACATACAAATTAAAATTCTTGTACTGTGAAGGACATCAGGGTTTTCTTTTGAAATTCACATAAAAATATCAGATTTATAGCATACGGATTGGGAGATAGAAATCAAACAATAGCATTCACTTAAAAAATCATAAAACTATGTATTTAAAAAAAAAAAAATTTCAAATCAAATTTGATTGAAATGGAATCAGTAGTTTTGACATTAGTTAGTTTCATATTCATATCCCTTAGGAACTTTCAATCGGGATACAAACTATCCCAGCAGTTACTCTAAATCCAAATTAAATTTAATTGAAATTTGTTCAATAGTTCTGACGTGATTGAATAATTTATTTGGTTTCCTGAGGGAATCCTTAATCAGGATGAAAATTATCCTATGTGTTGTTCCATAAGGTATAAGTATCAATACTAAAATTGAATGAAGTCGTTTCAATAATTTTGGGCTGACTGAATAATTTATTTGGGAACCCATGGGAACCTATAATCGGGATAAACATTTTCTGTTTGTTATTCCAAAGCATAAAGGTATTCATACCAAATTTTTCATATCGTGTTTACTTTTACAATACATATTTTCCTGTAAGCTGATTTGGTTATATTGCCAAAAAGCATTACACTTCACAATTTCTCTAAATGAGTCTAGCGAAATTATAATAATACTAAAATTTACTAGGTGTATTGTAAGAGACAACATTAGTTGACAATATTTGGTTTTTTTATAATTTGACTAGAGTTATTATAATAAAACGGTTTTGACAATATAGCTGTAACAGATACATAATGTTATAAGTGCAATACGTTCATACATATGTATATATGAATATTACATTGTAATACAGGTATTCGCTATATCTATATGAATCGTGTTTTAAAGCCAAATTTATTTTCCTGAATTTTTTAAAATATATATAGTAATATAATATTTCGCATATATACAGTACTCTGTTAAAAGTACGGGTTTCTACACCGTTAAAAAAAAAAACATATATTTTACAATATCAATATATTGTAAAAAATCATATTTCTTAATATTTTTAAAACTGAATATGTAATATCAAGAATTTAAAACAGTTTTGAAACATTAATTTCTCCTCATAATATTTTTTTAGTCTTAAATTAATAGCACAATGTTCCATATATTTTAAGAAAATTTTTCTTTTAATATTTTATAACTTATCTAAAAATTTATAGCTATTTTTATCAAGAATTTATTACTTGCTATTGTTAAAAAATTAGTTAAATATATCTATAGGTATTAAGTGACCCCTAGTTTTGTGAAAGACGGTAGTAATAGCAATTCATCTTAAATACGAAATTATTTTATCAATGCTAAATAAGCGTTTTTTTTTTCTCATATTATCATACTCCAATATATTGTATATTATTATAATTTATAAAAATGTGTTTTATTTATTAAAAAATTTAGCAAAATTTTAAATAATATCGCGTCAAAATAATATTCAGAAGTCCATAAAAGACAATAGCAGTAAATTTATTAAGATAACTATAAATAAATATTAATCTAATGTTGAAATATTTATTAACAAATAGTACTGCTTAGTAGAAAATTAGGTACCTATTGTTTTGTTTTCAAATTTACCTTTTTGCAATTAAAGAAAATTTTAGTAACTATCGATACCTATATAAAACGATACCCATAAAAGACAAGCATGCTCTGATCTCAACAATTTTTTCCCATGTTAAATTCGTATGTTCTTACTTCGCTGAAACTTATTATGTTTATATATTCCCCCAATATTTTCTACCATAAACAATAGTTATAGCAAGCTAGGTAGGTATTGAATAAGTATTTTTTGTTTGTTAATTTATTGATGATAGAGAAAAAAAAAATTTATGTTTTTATAGACAGTGAAATACTTTTAAACTATTTTTTGCAGTTTAATTTTGTAAAAACACCTAAAAATTATCAGTCACAGACAAATATTTCTAAGCAAACGAATTGAAAATGTAGTTTTATATCATAAGAATAAATGCGTATATATAGGGTGGACAGTAAATAACTCTCATAATTTTTAAAGAGCGGATGAAAACTTTAATTTTGGATTACGAAATTTTATTTTTTTTCCGGAGTTAAGCTGCATTCAATTAATTAACCCTTTCCTGCACAGCAGTTTTAGATCATTACTGTTCAAACGATACTTCAAATTAGCAAATCATTAATAACATGGGTAAATACTTATTAGTAAGAATTATATAGTTTACACATATGTTCTATCGCACCAGAATGTTAATAGGACAATGCGATTTAATTGCCTATATTCAGGAGCAAGCAAAAACATTACCTATTTTAATAGCTTAGAAAATACACATTACATAGTTCGTTGTAAGAACAATCATTTCGGTGATCTTTTTTAACGAATTACTAAAATTGCTTAAGGACTGTGGTATGTAAGAAATAACAACACTCACATAATTTTAAAATAATTAACATATAGCTATTGGAAAAGTTACAAAGATTTTTTTTAACAACTTATTAAATGCTGATAGCTTATTTTAATATCTCCTATAGGGCCTTAAGTATAACCCTTCACCCGAAATTTTTTCATCACCATCGTTGGCGACTGTATTCTCGTCATCATCAGCTTCTCCTTCGCTCGCAGTATCTTCGCTATCGCTAGCAGATGTTTTTTCATTATTTGATATATACTTTAACACTGGCTCAATAATATCATGCTTTTCCAATTCCCTAGTTATTGAGATAATCCGCTTTCCAATGTCACTTTCCTTTAAATTATTATGATGGCTTCGTTTTTTCTCGTTTTCGATATAATCCGCGAAGCTGGGATTTATAATATGACTCCTTTCCATTAAATTGCACACAGTATTAACCATTTCTTCTCTAATTTGCGTCTGAGTCGCTAAACTTCTTAGTTCATCAACTAAATGGTTCGGGTCATCAAAATATTCTTCTTCTTCATCAACAGGTTTCGAATGGCCATTATGAAGGTTAGCATTTTCATCATCATATTTGAAACGTTTAGCTCCGCCATTTGTTGAGTTAGATGTCGAAGGTTGTTCCTTTTCTCCTGAATTTTTATTTTCTCGTTCTTCATCCTTTGCGCATGCGTTCTGAAGCTCTTTGACCATTAATATGTCTAGAGCAGTTTGTAAGAGACCAGCCATCTTTGGAGTAAAACTTGTTTCTTTGTAGTTATCAGGCGATGGTAAATGCTTTTGTTCATCAGATCGATTATCTTCATCATTCGCCGATTGTAGAATATTATGCGAGTTTTTTAAAGCGTGGAATTTACGCCTGATTGCTTCTGCTGCAGCCATCATACTTTCATTAAAAGTATTCAAGTTTCTTGTAGATAGATCTGTATCATCTTCCTGCTGATTTTGAAATACTGGTGCTTTATCTTCCTTTTCTTCATTGCTTGCTTCAAAGCTATAATTGGTTTCACCATCATCATCATCTTCATCATTCGATTTTGACGATTCACTTTGTATTGAAAGTCTCCTCTTCTCCGCTCTGTTCACGTGTGTCCCATTATTTACTGACCGATTCGTGGAATTTTCAAATTGACTTATTCCATTTTCATCATTTTTTTTATCATTCTCAGACGAATTATGTTTAGTTCTTAAATGACGCGAGAGATTAAACTTCCGCGAAAATTTCTTACCACAAAATTCACAACTATGCATAGCTTAACACTATTACGATTGCAACGTGTTTACGAATAGCTGAACTGAACTCGGCTGACTAAAGATTCTGCGGGTTGAGCCTTATATACCTATGGAGTGATTCTTTTTTTTGGGAGTGACTCTTTTTTTTTGGGAGTGACTCTTTTTTAGGGGTAACTCTTTTTTCTTGGAGTGACTCTTTTTTTGGGAGTGACTCTTTTTTTGGGAATGACTCTTTTTTTGGGAGTGACTCTTTTTTTGGGAGTGACTCTTTTTTTGGAGTGACTCTTTTTTAGGAGTGACTCTTTTTTGGGAGTGACTCTTTTTTGGGAGTGACTCTTTTTTTGGGAGTGACTCTTTTTTTGGGAGTGACTCTTTTTTGGGAGTGACTCTTTTTTTGGGAGTGACCCTTTTTTGGGAGTGACTCTTTTTTTGGGAGTGGCTCTTGTTTGAGAGTGGCTCTTTGATGTCATTTGGTATCATTTTGATGCACTTTGGTGTCATTTGATGCATTTTGGTGTAAATTTGGTGTATTTTTGGTGTTTAAACTCAGCTTCCCAAGTAGTGTCAAGAGCTGGATTGATAGCAAAGACTTGGTATGATATCCCCACCAACATGGAGCAGCGAATACGTATGGTGGACCGGAGCAGTCGCGGTATCCCCCACCAACATGGAGCAGCGAATACGTATGGTGGACCGGAGCAGTCGCAGTATCCCCCACCAACATGGAGCAGCGAATACGCATGATGAGCCGGAGCAGTTGCAGTATCCCCCACCAACATGGAGCAGCATATAATGATGATGATGACGGTGAGCCGGACCAGTTTGAATTTTTTTTTCGGCGAAGCAAGACCAAGTGAAAAAACAACAATGAGTGAAGATCTTCAACAGCTTATAACAATGGAGGAATCCACAGTCAAAAATCGATTGTTGAATAAGATGTTGGATAAAGCTATCCGATTATCTGATTTGGAGATGATCCAATCGATAGGATCAAGAGATCGTCAAATTTTTCATCCTAAAAAAATAAAATTAGCGGTTGAATGGGGCTCATCTGTGGAAACTTTCGATATTCTGTTCAACCTTACATTCGATGAATGGGACATTGGTGAAGACAGTCTAGATGGATTTGATATGTTGTCGCATTATCTTACGAAGTGGATGCGGAAAGCGATAGAGTATGCTCGTCCGAAACTGCTGGAGCGTATATTGAAGCTTGTGGAAGAATATGGCGTTCCACGATTATATTTCAGTCCAAAGTGTGTAGAAGGAGATGCCGAATTGTTGAAGTGGATCACACACAACATTGAAAAAGGCGAAACCAATCAATCAGCACTCCTGGGCTGGGAAAGTGGCCCGGATACGGGAGCGTGGCCGTCGACAAACTTACAAGATTACTTAGATATATACAAAATTTTACAAACTAATTTTAATATTTAACATTTGAAGCAAGAAAGAAAAGGAAGATAAAGCACCAGTATTTCAAAATCAGCAGGAAGATGATACAGATCTATCTACAAGAAACTTGAATACTTTTAATGAAAGTATGATGGCTGCAGCAGAAGCAATCAGGCGTAAATTCCACGCTTTAAAAAACTCGCATAATATTCTACAATCGGCGAATGATGAAGATAATCGATCTGATGAACAAAAGCATTTACCATCGCCTGATAACTACAAAGAAACAAGTTTTACTCCAAAGATGGCTGGTCTCTTACAAACTGCTCTAGACATATTAATGGTCAAAGAGCTTCAGAACGCATGCGCAAAGGATGAAGAACGAGAAAATAAAAATTCAGGAGAAAAGGAACAACCTTCGACATCTAACTCAACAAATGGCGGAGCTAAACGTTTCAAATATGATGATGAAAATGCTAACCTTCATAATGGCCATTCGAAACCTGTTGATGAAGAAGAAGAATATTTTGATGACCCGAACCATTTAGTTGATGAACTAAGAAGTTTAGCGACTCAGACGCAAATTAGAGAAGAAATGGTTAATACTGTGTGCAATTTAATGGAAAGGAGTCATATTATAAATCCCAGCTTCGCGGATTATATCGAAAACGAGAAAAAACCAAGCCATTTTAATAATTTAAAGGAAAGTGACATTGGAAAGCGGATTATCTCAATAACTAGGGAATTGGAAAAGCATGATATTATTGAGCCAGTGTTAAAGTATATATCAAATAATGAAAAAACATCTGCTAGCGATAGCGAAGATACTGCGAGCGAAGGAGAAGCTGATGATGACGAGAATACAGTCGCCAACGATGGTGATGAAAAAATTTCGGGTGAAGGGTTATACTTAAGGCCCTATAGGAGATATTAAAATAAGCTATCAGCATTTAATAAGTTGTTAAAAAAAATCTTTGTAACTTTTCCAATAGCTATATGTTAATTATTTTAAAATTATGTGAGTGTTGTTATTTCTTACATACCACAGTCCTTAAGCAATTTTAGTAATTCGTTAAAAAAGATCACCGAAATGATTGTTCTTACAACGAACTATGTAATGTGTATTTTCTAAGCTATTAAAATAGGTAATGTTTTTGCTTGCTCCTGAATATAGGCAATTAAATCGCATTGTCCTATTAACATTCTGGTGCGATAGAACATATGTGTAAACTATGTAATTCTTACTAATAAGTATTTACCCATGTTATTAATGATTTGCTAATTTGAAGTATCGTTTGAACAGTAATGATCTAAAACTGCTGTGCAGGAAAGGGTTAATTAATTGAATGCAGCTTAACTCCGGAAAAAAAATAAAATTTCGTAATCCAAAATTAAAGTTTTCATCCGCTCTTTAAAAATTATGAGAGTTATTTACTGTCCACCCTATATATACGCATTTATTCTTATGATATAAAACTACATTTTCAATTCGTTTGCTTAGAAATATTTGTCTGTGACTGATAATTTTTAGGTGTTTTTACAAAATTAAACTGCAAAAAATATTTTAAAAGTATTTCACTGTCTATAAAAGCATAAATTTTTTTTTCTCTATCATTAATAAATTAACAAACAAAAAATACTTATTCAATACCTACCTAGCTTGCTATAACTATTGTTTATGGTAGAAAATATTGGGGGAATATATAAACATAATAAGTTTCAGCGAAGTAAGAACATACGAATTTAACATGGGAAAAAATTGTTGAGATCAGAGCATGCTTGTCTTTTATGGGTATCGTTTTATATAGGTATCGATAGTTACTAAAATTTTCTTTAATTGCAAAAAGGTAAATTTGAAAACAAAACAATAGGTACCTAATTTTCTACTAAGCAGTACTATTTGTTAATAAATATTTCAACATTAGATTAATATTTATTTATAGTTATCTTAATAAATTTACTGCTATTGTCTTTTATTGACTTCTGAATATTATTTTGACGCGATATTATTTAAAATTTTGCTAAATTTTTTAATAAATAAAACACATTTTTATAAATTATAATAATATTCAATATATTGGAGTATGATAATATGAGAAAAAAAAACGCTTATTTAGCATTGATAAAATAATTTCGTATTTAAGATGAATTGCTATTACTACCGTCTTTCACAAAACTAGGGGTCACTTAATACCTATAGATATATTTAACTAATTTTTTAACAATAGCAAGTAATAAATTTTTGATAAAAATAGCTATAAATTTTTAGATAAGTTATAAAATATTAAAAGAAAAATTTTCTTAAAATATATGGAACATTGTGCTATTAATTTAAGACTAAAAAAATATTATGAGGAGAAATTAATGTTTCAAAACTGTTTTAAATTCTTGATATTACATATTCAGTTTTAAAAATATTAAGAAATATGATTTTTTACAATATATTGATATTGTAAAATATATGTTTTTTTTTAACGGTGTAGAAACCCGTACTTTTAACAGAGTACTGTATATATGCGAAATATTATATTACTATATATATTTTAAAAAATTCAGGAAAATAAATTTGGCTTTTAAACACGATTCATATAGATATAGCGAATACATGTATTACAATGTAATATTCATATATACATATGTATGAACGTATTGCACTTATAACATTATGTATCCACATTCCAAGATTTATATTTTAGCAAATCAGCATTTCTTATATTATGTGCAAGGCTAATATTTGATAAACAATTTTATAAAGAATAATTTTTATTAAACTTGAAAAATAATTTTTATTAAGCATGTGAAAAATTAAATTTTTCGTTTTCAGGGGATATTAAATCTTTTTTTGTTTTATAATTATTCACCATAAAAGCTAACAATACGATGCATATCAAATATTACTCATATGTATTATTGATTTATACTTAGTTCAAAAATTGTGATTTAGAGACGAGACCTGAATTGAAAAATCGATTTTTTAAGTTTTTTATTAAACACCAAATAATGTTTATTTATTAATCTGGCATAATCAAAACTAGAATATAAACTTTTCCAATTTCCATATCAGAAAGTTTAATCCATCGTTTAACAGCGCCAAGATGATTCAATTCATCCACAAAATTTCCAGCCATTTTTTGAATTAAGTCTCTGTTTCCAGATGAAGCACCAGCAGTAATGGATTCCATTGTTGGCAACAATTAACTCTTAACACACAACAATTGAAAATTCACAACAATAAGGTTTAATGTTTTTTTCACTAAAGTTTCGAACAAAATTGTAACTGATGAAATTCTGTCGCGCCCTTTTTATAGCAGAAAAATAGTATGGTGACGTCAGCTGTCACACTTTATGTAGCCATACAGGTTAAAACCTGCTGCTTCATTTTCGCATATTAGACAGAAATCTTCGCTATTTGATATCAGTTTACCTTTAGTGACGTCAGCTGGCAATTTATACAAGTTTAAACCTGTTTTCAGATAAAAATATACAATCATATGATAAAATTCATTTTCGCATATTAGAGAGAAATCTTCGCTGTTTGATATCAGTTTACCTTTAGTGACGTCAGCTGACAGTTTAAGCCTGTTTTCAGATAAAAATATTATAAAATTATGAAAGCAAGGCCATCTTTTAATGACTAGTTTAACTATCAAAAAAAAGGTTTTCGATGCCATCTATTGACTTACACACAGGAATCCAGACTACGAGCGCCATCTAGCTGTGAATTTACAAATCTCAAAAGTGGCTGCGCCATCTATTAGGGAATTCTTAGGTTAGAAAAAAAATTTGTTAGGTTACACCAAATTCCCTTAGGTTCTGTGAGGTTGGATCAAGTTCCGTTGGGTTCACTTAGGTTGGACAGAATTTCACTTGATGTCGTTAGGTTGGAGACCAAGTTTTGCTCCACCCACCGCCGGAGGCTTCTAGAACCGCCTCGGTAGTTTTACCACCTGCCGAGGTCACTCAAAAAGTCGGCAGGTGGGAAGGTGGGTCCAAAAACCCCATATTCCTACTACTCCCATTCCTAACGTTACAACAAAATTTGATGTATCGTTTGGTCAGTAGTACAAGTGATTGGGGAAGCTTACTTGTGCTCAATATATAGACCTAGTTTCGACTAGGTCTATATATTGAAAAGTTTAAATCTCACCAGCGTACAACATAACTGTTGGATGGATTACGCAACTTGAAATTCAAACACGAAACATTATAGTATACAGATGGCAGCAGCTCATTAGCGGGCGATATTGTTATCCCCACCTACTTCAGTTTTTCATCTTTTTGTGTATGCTGGTATGCTACGCATCGCATCTACGCGACCACGACGACTTCGTGTGTGGACAACAAGCTAATAACATCACCGTCAATCAATATTAAATTTATCTTAAATACTTTGTATAATAAATCAATAAAATCAATTATTTTATCAATAAATCAAATTAAAAGTTACAGTCCACATTTATTTATTTTTCGTTATTACTCAACAAAAATATTGGCAAAGAAATTCAATTCAACATTTGGTCCGGTTCGAGCCACATGTGATTCAGTTCAAGCCACATTTTGGTCGATTCAAATCACATTCTATGGAATTGGCGAATTCTACATCGTATTTTTGATATTGATGGTGATATCAACAAAAAATCAAAAATTGGGAGGATTTCATTAAGAAATTCAAGTCAAAAATTTGTCAACAAATGGGTTAACAAAACAACAAGGACGATCAACGTTCATAGTCAACAAACACACACGGCGTCCATCTTTGGCTGGTTCAACGAGTTCAACACAAGCAGCAAGCTTGGTGAGCACTGCACCGGTCACAAGTTCCAACGGTTCCAACGGTCCGATATCAAACAGCGGTCGAAGGTGGGTCGGAGCCATCGCATAGATGCATGGTTCATAGACAAACAATATTGGTGCGACATCAAACAACACAATCATACATACATATGTATTGGCACATGTAAGAAAGAGTCAACATCACACATCACTGGACAGTTACGTGAGTCTGTATCTTTCTTTCCTTTTCTTTCATAGATACATACATACACATCATTTACAATTGCATGTTTCTTTGAGTAACAAGTATTTTTTACAATAAAATTTTAAATCTAGCATTTGTTTATTGAAATATTAACGGTTATATTTTTCATAATTTAAATTTAACAATTTACAACAAACAAAATATTTTTATTCAATATATTTTGATATTTTACAAGTACAATTGGATTTTAGAATACAATATAATTACATTATTCGTAATTATTTACAATAAATTTGATTAATTACACAATTTGCTTACATACTTATAAACATATTCGGTTAATTATACTTACCTATTTGTTCCGTCTGCTACAAATCAGCAAAAGCGTATTTTTGGTTTATTTAATATATATGCTTTTTGAAACAATCTGAAACAAACAAATAAAAATGAGTTTAGAACAATTAACAAAACATAGAAAATCAGTTAAGTCAAATATAACTAGAATAGTCAAATTCGCGGAAAATTTCGATGTTTCAACGGACAATATTGACGAATTACTGGTTCGTCAGCCGCAATTAGAGTCATATTTCAAAAAATATGATGATATACAAACTAAACTTGAAGAAGTTGATTTTGACGCACATACAACTGATAGAGATCAAGTTGAATCGAAATATTATTCAACATTAGCCAAGATCAAAAGTATCAGTAATTCAAATGCAGCAAATTCTACTTCGGTTTCTAGCGTTCAATCAAATTCAATATCGGTACATTTGCCGAAACTTAGTATTCCACCTTTCAAAGGGGATTATCATGCCTGGTCAGCTTTCAAAGATTTATTCGAGTCGCTAATTCACAATAATTCAAATTTAACTCCAGTCGAAAAAATGTACTACCTAAAAACTTCATTATCGGGGGAACCTTTACAAACAATTAGTTCATTACAACTGATAAATGACAATTATGAATCTGCTTGAAAAACACTTAATGATAGGTATGACAATAAATATCTAATAGTAAATTCATACATTAAAGCCATTTTTGAGTTAGCACCTTCCGGTAAAAATACAACAAGTCAGTTACGCGAAATAATATCTTTGACAAAACAAAATTTAAATTCCTTAAAGGCTCAATCTATCGAAACAGATTATTGGGATATTTTAATAATTTATTTATTAAATCAAAAGGTAGATAGTCAAACTCGAAAGGCATGGGAATTGCAAAGAAATGCTATAACATTACCGAAACTTAACGAATACTTTGCTTTTCTTGAGCACAGATGTAATGCTCTCGAATTGTCGGTTGACACTAATCGCACAAAATCAATCAAAACCACAACCCATTTTGTAAAGCGGGATACAAATAAAAAATGTTTAGTTTGTCACAAAGAACATTTTATTCAATTTTGCCCTATTTTCTTGAAACAAAGTGTACCCGAACGACGTCAACTTATCAAAAAATTAAACGTTTGTTTTAATTGTTTGCGTCAATCGCATTTAGTGAAACATTGCAAGTCTTCAAATTGCAAAATTTGTGATAAAAGGCATAATTCACTACTACACGTTCAGGAAAATATCGAAACCCAGTTACATTCAGGAGCTAAAACTCAAGATTTAGCTCACAAAAATGTAGGCAATGTTGAAGTTCAATCAAAAACAGAAGCTCAAGCTTCTACTTCAGCATTTGTAAACAATACTCAAATTACATTGCAAGCAAGCAAACAACCAGTGCGCGTTTTATTGTGTACGGCACAAATATTGGTAATGGACAAAGAGGGTAATTCCATACAATGTCGAGTACTGCTTGACAGTGGCTCACAATCATCCTTTATAAGCAAAAATTTAGCAAAAAAGTTGAAATTGGTGACGCACTCGTGTCATTCAACTATTACTGGAATTTCAAATACAGTAAAAACTGTCAATAAAGGTGTAACGGTGCTAATCCAGTCCAGAATAGGTTCATTCAAACGAAATATGGACTTTATAGTACTGGATACAATAACATCGCGAATTCCTAACGAACATGTCGATGTTCAGAATTGGGGAATCCCGGAGGGTTTGCAATTGGCCGACCCCGATTTCCACATACCTGGTGACATTCACATGCTAATAGGGGCTGATTTATTTTTCGACGTACTAACAAATGGTACGCTCAAATTGGGTACTAATTTACCTATCCTTCAAAATACAAAATTAGGGTGGGTAATTTCGGGAAAATATCCGTCAAATGGAAATATTCAAACGAGCACCACTATGTGTGCTATAACGACTCCACAATTAGAGTCACAATTCAAAAGGTTTTGTGAAATCGAAGAAATACAAAACCCAATCAACATGTCACCGGAGGAAAAGCAATGTGAGCAATTTTACAATGATCACACAATATGTGATCAGTTGGGCAATTCATACGATATTGCATTAAAGCGTTTTCAATCACTCGAAAGAAAACTCAATTACAATCAGGGGCTCAAAACTGAATATTCAAATTTCATAAAAGAATATTTGCAATTGGGGCATATGGAAATAGTTCCAAATAACGAAATTGACAATCCGTCATATTACTTGCCTCACCATGCAGTAATTAAAGAATCTAGTATTACAACTAAACTTCGCGTGGTTTTTGATGCGTCGTCAAAAACCACCACAGGTGTATCACTGAATGATATTCTTATGGTATGGCCTACGTTACAAGAAGATTTATTCTCAATTATTATTAGATGGCGAAGTCACAAATTCGTACTAATGGCCGATATAGCTAAAATGTATCGCCAAGTCCTCATCGCAAAAGAGGATAGGGATTTTCAACGAATAATTTGGCGTGAAAATTCGGATTCACCCATTCAAATTTATCGATTAACAACGGTAACTTACGGCACTGCTTGTGGTGCATATTTGGCAATAAAGAGTTTGCATCAAGCGGCTCTAGATCAAAAACATAATTTTCCCAAAGGTGCGGAAACAGTAATTCGAGACTTTTATGTCGACGATTTATTAACTGGGGCAAATACCTTTGCAGAAGCCCTAGAAATTAGAAATCAAACGGTAGAACTCCTTAGCAAATCGGTATTCGAACTTCGAAAATGGATATCGAATGATCCATTACTTTTAGAAAACTTAAACAAAAATTAAGAACAATCATATTTGTTAGATTTAGATTCTAGCAACAGCAGAAAAACTTTAGGGTTATTATGGCAATCAAATACTCCTACGGCTATCACAAAACGCCATATTTTGTCAAAAATTTCACAAATTTTCGATCCGTTAGGATTACTCGGCCCAGTTATCGTAAAGGCAAAACTTATAATACAGAAATTATGGCAGTCTAATATGTCATGGGACGAGCCTGTTTCCAATGATTTATCAAACGAATGGCGAATTTATATTGATCAGTTGTCATTACTGAACAATATTCAAATACCACGGAATGCCATTCCCTGTAAAAATGCAATACAAATCCAATTGCATACATTTTCTGATGCCTCTGAAAAGGCTTATGGGGCATGCGTATATCTACGGTGTACTGATCAAAATGGTACACATTTTTCAACATTACTGTGTTCAAAAACAAGGGTCCAATCAAAGCAATTACTCTACCCCGACTAGAGTTATGTGGAGCGCTAATCGCAGTTAAGTTAACGGATAACGTCAAAAGGGCATTCACAATTAAAATAACCGATACTTATATAAAATAGTATTAGGGTGGATCAGATCTCCATCACATCAATGGAAAATCTTCGTCGGTAATCGTGTTAGCAAAATACAGGATCTTACCAAAAATAGCGATTGGCATCATGTGCCTAGTTCCCATAATCCAGCCGACTTCATTTCAAGAGGTGTGGATGCAAACAAGTTGGACTCCACTTTCTGGTGGTATGGTCCTCAGTGGCTTGTTGAAGACGAGTCAAATTGGCCAGTTGAATTTGACGAAGCACAACCTGATTTACCTGAAAAAAGAAAAATACAAAATTTTCTAAGTACAATAAATATCAAATTCGAATTATTTGAAAAATATTCAAATATTAACAAATTAGTAAAAGTAACTGCATACTTACTTCGTTTTATAAACAATACTAAAAATAAGGGTAACGAACGTACAAATTCATTATCAATAAAAACACGAGAATACAATGATTCACTTAAATTTTTGATAAAATTAGCACAGCAACAAGAATTTCAAGCGGAAATTCAGCAGCTAAAACAATTTAAACCTGTCGGTAAAAATAGCAAAATCAGGACATTGGATCCCTTTATTGATAATGAAGGTATTTTGAGAGTAAGGGGAAGAATAAAAAATGCACCTATTCCATTTTCACAAAAACACCCCATTATTCTACCAAATCACAATTTAACAAATTTAATTATTACAAATGAACACATAATTAGTTTACATTCGGGACCTCAAGCGTTATTAACAATAATTAGAATGAAATATTGGCCAGTAAACGGTAAAAGCCGTATCAAGAAGATCATCAGGGGATGTATCAAATGTTATAGGGCTAAACCTACTGTTATTCAGCCTTTTATGGGCAATTTACCTGCTTCTAGAATTACGCCATCACGTGCATTTACTAATACCGGAGTCGATTACTGCGGTCCTTTTAACATTAGGGAAGGTCGTCGATCAAAAATTGTTTCAAAAGCTTATATCGTGGTTTTCGTTTGTTTAGCTACAAGGGCTATTCATTTGGAATTAGTAACAGCCTTGACAACAGAGGCATTCATAGCTACTTTACGACGGTTTGTAAGCAGACGCGGCAAATGCTCAAATTTATATTCCGACAATGGAACTAGCTTTGTTCGCGCAAATCGCGAATTAAGAGAACTAGCTCAAGCTTTTATGACTCAAAATCATGCAGATGCAATTAACAATACGTTAGCCGAGTTACAAATTAACTGGCATTTTATACCTGCTCGTTCTCCCAATTTCGGTGGCCTTTGGGAGGCAGCCGTGAAATCAACAAAATTTCACTTGAAGCGTGTCGTTGCTGACACAATTTTAACTTTTGAAGAATTTTATACGCTTATTACTCAAGTAGAAGCATGTGTAAATTCTCGTTCACTTACTCCTATTTCCTCTGATCCGAACGATCTAACTGTACTTACACCAGGTCATTTTCTAATTGGTGACTCACCACTAGCTGTTCCAGAACCAGAATTACTAAGTACTCAATTTAACAGACTGTCACGATGGAATCACATCCAAAAGATGTCGCAGCATTTTTGGAATCGATGGAGCAAAGAATATTTACAAGGCTTACAAGCTCGTAACAAATGGCTTTCTAAAACCAAAACGTTAATTACAGTTGGTACAATGGTTCTAATACGGGATGACAACCTACCACCTACAAAATGGATGTTGGGCAGAATAACAAAATTGCACACGGGAAATGACGGCATTATCCGGGTGGTTGAAGTAAAAACTCGCAATGGTTTCATCACTCGAGCATGGTCAAAAATTTCAATTTTACCACTCGAAAAACAAATCTCAATTTAACACGTTGAAGGCTACAACCCTTCAAGAGGGGCGGCATGTTGGATGTATTACACAACTTGAAATTCAAACACGAAACATTATAGTATGCAGATGGCAGCAGCTCATTAGCGGGCGATATTGTTATCCCCACCTACTTCACTTTTTCATCTTTTTGTGTATGCTGGTATGCTACGCATCGCATCTACGCGACCACGACGACTTCGTGTGTGGACAACAAGCTAATAACATCACCGTCAATCAATATTAAATTTATCTTAAATACTTTGTATAATAAATCAATAAAATCAATTATTTTATCAATAAATCAAATTAAAAGTTACAGTCCACATGTATTTATTTTTCGTTATTACTCAACAAAAATATTGGCAAAGAAATTCAATTCAACAATAACAAATGTTAACATTGAGTGAATCTGCAATTTACCTTCTCGGGCATCGATTTTTGATTTCTTAAAAATTTTCCTCACTACCACATTCGTTCTCATTGCGCGACCATAGCGTCAGCGGTTTGGCACTAAGGACCTGCTTTATTAAATTTTAAATAAAGGTAACTAATGCTAGAGACCACTATTATTTTTTCTTTTTTATATATTTACATATAATATTATATTAATCAGGTACAATTTTCAGCAAATTTGGCATAACGTTGGTAATATGGTTTTATCTGATAAATCATTCGTAACGAAACGACATTGGTTTCAATTGTAATTCATAATATTCTATTTTTCAATCATTTTACGGCCAAAAAGAATTACTTTGACGTAGGGTTAATTTTGAAAGTTTGTGAAGTAATTTTTTGCCTTGTGTCCTAGGAATTGGAACTTTCAGTCAGATCAGAACACTTGACCTCTTATGTTAGTCAGGAGTTTAATTGGAGCAGAGGACTTTTGGACACTAATATATACTTATTTTTATTTTTTTTAACAGTCTAAATTTAATAATTGTATTAAATATGGCGAGTAGTCACAGCGGTACTTTGACATTTTAAAAAAAGGTTCAATGAATATTCAACATCAAAACGGAGAAGGTAATAAAAGGAATGTAAAGAAAAATAATATATTACAAAAATTTTCTAAACCTTTCAACGGTTTGTTTTTTCACTCAATAAAGTTAAATTTACCAGAAAAGACTTTTTGTAATAAAAACGGTAACTTTCAATTAGAATTTGTCACGTTGAAGTCCCCGCAACGGTAGCACTCATGGAATGGATTCTGGCAATCCGCTACACATTACGTACACGCACTGCTTATAGATGACGCCGAAGATCCAGTCTTTATTTAGGCAGTAAAACTGATATTATGTTAAATTACTCAAAGGGAATATCATCGTTCTCTGAAGTATTGGCAACAGTACTTGCAACAAATTTTTAATTAATATCAAAAAGAAAGTTTTAAAACGTCGAAATTACTTCTATATCAAAGTAGTCACAAAATGAGTTAAAGTAGCTTCAATAAAGTGTAATTTATTATTGTTGCAATCCTGTAAGTCAAAAATCACAAAGTGATTGAAAAAATTATCCGGATCGGCCGGGAATCGGACTCAGGATCTCCCGGTAACTAGCCAGGTGTCTTAATCATTGGACCAACGATCCTGTGTTCGACAGCCACCCAAGCCAGACAATCATTCAACCACCTATGTGTATTGATACTCTCTGTAATACGAGAAACAGTTACAATTTGCACTTTACAGTTTTCACAAGCATTCGATAATATTTGAAATTGATTAGATTCGCGGCCGATCTGGATAATTTTTTCAATCACTTTGTGATTTTTAATTTACATTTGGATTTTGGTCATACTAACCAAAGAAATCGAGTGCTTAAAGTTTCAGTTTAGCTGAACGATAAGTGAACATATGAATACTGCGTGTGTTTAAATGCAAACAAAAGTTTGTCATACGTAGAAATGTTTCACAAGCACTCGATAATATTTGAAATTGAAAAATCCTGTAAGTTGTGAAAACAATACTTTTGTACAGAATTTTTTTTTGTATTGTAAGTGCACCAACATCTTTAGTATTCTTCTGTAAATAACTACGTACTAAATGGAGCAAATATTAAAAAATATTACAGAAAAAGTAAATTTTATTCATATTTCTTTAAATTCAATTCATTTCACTATTTCTCCAATTTTCCTTATACATGTAGCTCTACTACACGATACAACATTCTTAAATAAACTGATTCAGGAACTAACGATACCGTTATTAAATAATATTAAACTATAACGTGTAGGTACCTATATCTATTTCTACTTGATCGATTTTTAAAACTCAATTGACGGAAAATAAATATGTAAAAACCAATTTTGAAACGATTAAATAAAATTTAATATAACACAGATAACCTATCTTATAAAGCTGACCTTTGGTATTTGGACCATAAAAATATGATGTCGTTACAAAAAATTTATTTCTAATCCAAGTATTTCCAATCAAAATTGTATAATGATCTATACATGTAGGTACCTAGTTCAAGAAGACATTTATTAAAATGTCATATTATTATGGCCCACGTCAAAAACATGCATTCATTTATGTCATATTATAAGCTGAAAATGTTAAAAAAATCCTGAAATGGACAATACGAAGAAACAGAGAATAAATTATGGAATAAATAGTGGAAGGTTAAAGATAAAAATTGTTGAGGGGGTTAAGCTACAGTGATTTAAACACTGTATGAATATTCGGAGTTAATTCCCATGAAATGACAATTGGGTATTTGACTGATGTAGTTATTGGTAATGAAATATTGTGAATAACATAGAGTATAATTCGATAATAATAATGATTAACCATTTAAATTAATTTTTTTTTTTTTATTTATTGATATTACATGATCAACAAAAATGTTATACAATGTAGGTATAATAGAAACAATAACAATAAAATATGTAGCTTTAAGAGGACGGCTGTGGTAGCTCCTCTGTCACAAAAATTGGATTGAAAGGTGAGAATTAATTTAACATTTACGGTAGTTTCCTTTTGAGACGTTTAAATTAATTTAAAAAAATATATAAATATTTTTTTTTAAATGAAAATTATGAATTTGGAATTGGCGGTTGATGTGATGAGAACGATTCAATGGACGTGGTGGTTAAAACTAGTTCCTCATAACAAGAAAAGATGTGGTTGTCAGTGGTAGTGGATTAGAGTCCCTATAATAAGCATAATAAGAGTCTAGATACCGTCCATTTATAGGGAAAATTTTTTTCAAAATAATGACACATGTCAAGTCAAACTATGGCGGTAGCACTGATGTTCTCCTGTCAGTTATTTAATAACTGTGTCTGCGTGTGAATTGGCAATTGTATTTTCCATACGAAACACAAAAAGCGCGATTATTTTCACAATAAATGGCCGGTGTGTATAGACTTTTATTATAAGGACTCTATCAATAGTTACAGATTAGCGGCAAGTTGTATCAGAAATCAAAACAAAACATAAACAAAGTTTATGTATATGGATATGTGTGTTGTGTGATAGATATTCCCATAGGCGGTTTACAGAATTTTTTATCTGAAATTTTTTATACATGTTTTCAGAAATTTTAACACATTTATTTATTGTTTATATATTATTATTGCTTCTTTACAAAAGCATGTTATCGTTATTAGTTTATATTTACCATTAGAAATTTATCATAAGATTGATCATTGGTTCATTGAAAAAGATTCCTGAACATTCTTTTCAAAAATCAACAAACGCATTAAAAAACCCATTTGACCATTAAAGTGATCATCCAAAAAGAAGCTAAATAGTAAAATTTGACAAAAGCTCTAGAATATTCTATTCAATAGCAAACAAAAATATGGAAATATCGACTTTAACATGGGATTGATAATCGAATAAATAATATGCTAAACAGCGATTTTTAACAAAAGTTCTCGAACATTCTATTTGGCAACCAACAAAAGTCAATTTCTAAAACATTTGTCTAATTGTGCACTTTGGCTTCTTTTTTGAAGACCAGCCCAATGGTGAAGACGGTATTTCGTTTTCTTTGCTGTTTAATGAGTTGAACATTCTGGAACACTTGTCAAAATGAAGTATTTGGCCTCTCTTTCGGTGACAAATCCAATGGTGCAATCGGTTTCTTGATATCTATGCTAGTTGAGGAATAGAATATTCGAGAATTTTTATCAACTTTCCTTATTTGGCGTCTTTTACAATGACCAAAGCAATGGTGAAGTCAGTTTTTTAATATCTTTGCCGATTTCTGTATAGAATGTTCAGGAACTATATCTCTGATTTTAGTATTTTAATTTTTCAGTGTATATATTATGTCTTTTTCTATAAACATTTACAGCTCAACCAACATAAGGTTGCCGGTCAAATCGGCAAATGAAAGAGTGCGACAACAAGAATTAAACATATACCATATATGCATAAAAGTGTGATAGAAGTTGTGTTTGTCTACTGCGCGTACAACCTTGACCGGCAACCTTATGTTGGTTGAGCTGTATAACACATGTACATAATTGTACCGTATTCAGAATCATTTATAGTATTTGCCAGCAGCCTAAATAAAAATATACCATACCCCTGTTGGGTCTCCAATAATAATCAATATATTTAAAAAATGTTATGAGCCGCCACTGGTGGAACAAGTGAGGAAATACGTCACAAAAAAATGCTATCTTCTTCAGAGCTCTGCTGTACTCAATAATATTGCGAGGAGAGCGACATCTCTTTGCTAAGTGACGAACTGGTATTGAAAATGAAAAGTAGTGTTTGCGCACCAAATTCTAATAAATTTTTTTAAAAAAATTTTTTTCTCTTTAAATTGCCTTCTTTTATAAAAAAATCAATTACTAGGGTTATATTTAAATCTTTAGGAATATTTTAAAATACTTTTTCAAAATTTGTCAAATACCCAATTGCGATTTACTAGATTTTTATTTAAATAACTAAAACACTAGTATACATTTGTAGTAATACTGTTAGGATTAGATGAAGTTGTACTACCTCTACTGAAGTACTAATCTGATTAATAGAATTAGTACTATTGATTGATGTTATTTTTCCCTGTTGTGATGTAATTCAGAAGAAGAAAATCGGAAAAAATGGTTCCAATATGGGTTAGACATCAGCTGCTTTGTTTATGTTTTCTATGTTCATAGTTCATTCGTTCTCTTATTGTTAGTCGAGGGGCTAAATCAATCTCCACTCATACTTTGATGCAGTGTATTAAATTCTTGTAAAGCGTGACGAGCTAAAATTTTTAATTTGCAGAATATGAAAGCTTATAAATAATGTAAAAATTTGGGACAATTAACGTTTATTTTTACCAGATGAAAAGGCCAAGTTGAGAGGGATTGAATATTAATTGTAGAATTGGGTATTTGACAAATTCCGAAAGCGGGTTTTAAAATATTCCAAATGACTTAAATATAATCCCAGTAATTGATTTTTGTATAAAAAAAGCGATTTAGAGGAAAAAAAGTTTTTTCTATTTAATTGAATTTTGGTGCGAAAACACTTGGTCACGTGTCAGTGACGTACAACCACGAACCAGTTCGCTTTTTAGTCGAATTTTTCCTTGAAAAAATTAGACTTATACAGTCTATACGACAAGAACGGCGAGAGGCGAGAGTAGGGGCGCTATCCGTTTTCGGACCCATAGAACACGAATATGTAGAAAAAAATGTCTGATATATATATATATATATATATATATATATATATATATATATATATATATATATATATCAGACATTTTTTTCCACAGAATCGTGTTCTACGGATCCGAAAACGGTTAGCGCCCCTACTCTCGCCTCTCGCCGTTCTTATCGTATAGGCTGTATAAGTCTAATATTTTAAGGGAAAATTCGACTAATAAAGTATTACGGGAAAGGTGTTAAAAAAGAATATTACTTACCATTTCTATTTTAAACTCATATCTAATTCAACAAACTCATCAAAAAATATTCTTGTTACATAAATCACTTGGTTTAAAAATACATACTATGTATATTCAAATTGTTTTTTATCAATTGAATATAAACTTTTGAATAATAGTGTGATAGTTAAATAAAATGATATCGAAAGAACGTTTATAAACTTATCGTTAGATGTAAATTGACAACCGTTTACCCTATATAAAATTCAACAGTATAGTAGTTTTTCTAGATCCACTTGAACCAACAATTAATAATCTTATTAGCTGATTCGTATTGTGTTTTTCGTCATAATTCTGGAATTTTATTTTATCTTTGTTTTTTAGATATTCTTCCATTAAAATAAGATAATATTATTTAAAATATCGGCTAAGGGCCGTCTGATGATGCCACCTATATATGTATTGAAATTTATGTAAGTGTATTTGTAAAGGTTTTTTTTCAATTCTTCGATAAAAGAACTGACCGTAATAAAACTGATCCGCACAACAGGGGTCCATTCAACACAATCTATTCAAATATAAAAATTTTTAAAATTTGTACTTAAAGATTTAAAATGCTTGAGTTCAATAGAGCTCTAATTGTTAAAAATTAATTAAATAAATGCTCACATATGACAATATGCAAACGCCATTAATTTTTACATATAACCCATAATGAAACCAAAATAAAACTTATTACTATTTCAAAATGCGTTATATAAATCCTTACAAACTTGAACAAAATGTTTACATTTCATTGTCGAAAACGAGAAATTTAAGAAATCTAATTATCATAATATGATAAATCTAACAAGGAATGTCACGGGGGTGTACCCCTCCGATTGTGTTTATTCTTTGGTATGTTGTAGAAAATCGAAAAATAAGAGACACGCAGTTTTTTAGCGGCTGTAAAACAGTGAAAGGGTGAAATCACCCTTCAAAAATGGGGGTAAAAATTTAAATTGTCAAATATCTCGAAAACGGTAAGAGATAGAGCAAAAGCTTAAATTAGCGATATTGCTCTTTTTTAAAAGGGCTATCTATTGATATGCAACTTGTTTAAATTATGTCAACAGGAGTGGTTGGGGGTTAAAATATAGGGGTTAATTTTGCGAAAAGAGGGTAAAAAATTCAATATATTAAAATTTTGTTTACAGATTTCAAATCTACGTGAAAAAGTCTAATTGACCTGTTTTTGCTCATTTTCTTAACATTAAGTTTAGGGGTAGGTAACTGAATTATAATAACGTAAAAATGAAATTCTCGAATCAAACATTGGAGAGGGGTGGGGGGTGAGAATCATCCTCTTAAATTACATTATAAGTTTTCATACACTCAGTATTATTATTAGTGTATAGTAGCGATGTTATGGGTATCCATAGCCATAACCGGAACTACCGGATATCCGAAATAATTACATATCCCGTTTTCCCGTTTTCGACAATGAAATGTAACGACAATGAAATGGACGTTTTGTTCAAGTTTGTAAGGATTTATATGACACATTTTGAAATTATTTTGATTATTAAAGTATTTTATAATTTTTTCTAACGACATGAAAGTTACACAACTGGGGCATCTTTAAATATGTTCAACACATACCACCTAAAAGGTTAATATGTATCTTTTTGAAATTTATGCCTTTTTAGGTTTCCGTAAGTTAATAGGAAAAAGGGAACCCTTATAAGAACACTCCCGTGTCCGTCTGTCCGTCCGCAAAAAATAGTAAAACTCAAAAACTGTCTACTGATGAACGCTAACTTAATGTGTGTGCGTGTGTATGTGTATTATAATTTAAACTCTTATTTAATACTTTTGACCGTTTAAAAAAACGGATTTGTCTAATAAAAAATTAAAAAAAAAAAAAGAATAAAATTATAAAATAATGCATATTATAGTGGTAAATGTTTATTGTGGATAAAAATAATTGACGGCTTCCATGAAATTATTGAATAACTCTTCCGTTGTGGAATGAATATTCCTCCAGACATATTCCACTAAGTAATCTTCAAAACAAGTTACAGCCATTCGACCGATTCGTCGTCGCATATCTCGTTTTATTTTAGACCAGTGACTTTCAATATTTTGTGTATGAACTTGCGGATCGTCCGGGTGCACAAAATTTTCGGAATGGTTAATTTTAAAGTGGTGTTACCCCAAGGCTTCTAACCTCTCCGAGTTATACCCTCTCCACATATCGGTGATTATTGTAGTGCCGGGCCTTACATTTTCAATAATAATTCGGGTTAATGTGTCGGCATCTCTTCTATTGACTATTTTTAAAAAACAAGATTTACTTCGTCTATCAATACCTCCAACAACCCAACGAATTTTCGTAAGGCTGTCACGGATGTGACAATTTTGTTTGCGCGTAGAGTACATAAAGTATAATATTTTATTGACAATTTTGATCTTGTGTGATATCGATTAGTATTGATTAAAAAATATTCGATATTGTTCTACCATATGTATGCAGTGCGCAAACTCCAATATCAGACCATTTTTCGTCTCTGATGTTTTAATTTAAAAAGTAGTTCAGTTTTGGTTTTACATACGATTCTTTCGGCAAAGGGTAACTTACTTAAAACGTTTAAATAGTTAGTTTAGTATGTCTTTGAACAAAAATTAAATAACATATTTCAATTTTAATGTACTTATTAGAAAATAAAATTATAAAGTAGGCTCTACCTTTTGCATGCGTAATAATTGAACCGGGCGTAGTAATACAGATATGTACTGCTATGCGAGCAATCAAAAAGTAACTTTTTTACATACATTCAGACTGGTGTCGTAGGGCAAGTAGATAAAAACATACGCTCCCGTCATTCGCTCAATACAATACTGTTATTGTATTTGAAAATGGATGGCGCAACGTCATATTAATTTCTCTTACCTTTTGTAACATAATTTTTTTTTTTAAAACTCTAACTAATAATATATCGATATAATATTTTACTGAATTCTGTGTAATTCTCATTAACAAATAATTTTACAATGTGGCGTATTGGTGTTCGCAAATTCAGAAACGCAAAATGGCAGATTTGGGTAATAACTTTAAAATTTTTTTTTATTATTTTAATATAAATATTTTATAGAATTGGTTTCAATTATACCAATTCTATTGTTATTCATTGAAGCACTACTGTGTTTTCAAATATATTTAATATCGTTTCTCAGTCAAATGTAATTAAGCATTTCTGTTGAAAATACGATATGTATATTTATTTAGTGATGTTATGTATATCTTTATCGTAACAAAATTTATTTATTATTAATATAAAATTTCTCTTTAAGAAAAATAATTACGTAACTTATTCGTCATTTTGGAATATTTTAAATATCTTGTTAACACTTTTTAAATTTTCAAATATTATGTAAAATTCTTACCATTGACGTGTTTCAGTATAAATTCATATTCAGTTCAGCCATTTTAAAAATGTTGTTAAAAACATATGTCATTATTTGTTAACTTTGAGTAACTTAATTAAGCAAAACAAAAGAAAACTTATTTAATATTGAATAAAGTTAGTTTTAAATTTAATTTCTAAAATTATTATTTACGATTTCCTACATACCATATTTACAGAAAACTAATTTCTTTTCAGTTGAGCCCTATTATTAAAATTTTATTTCTTTTTTAATCATATCTTAAATCCTTTTGGGCTTTTCAACAGCGACATGGGCCCCGCTGTTTATTCCTGTAGTTATCCACGCGCTTTACTCTAACGGGCGTCGTCCCTAGTCCAGGAGCCGGGTCTTCTCATAGTACAGTAGCCGGTTTCCTCTAATTTAACTCAATTCAAATTTCTTTATGATTTTAATTTTTTTAATGACACCTTTATAATTGGATTTCATTAACATTAATTAGATTTAATTAATTGGCCAATACTCAATATTAAAACCTCATTACATGTATTTCATATTATTTCTTTAATTTTTTTTTTTTTTATTTTTCGTGTCAAGGCGACCTCTGTTATATTTGCGCTTACCAAATGCACTTTCATCAATTTCTACAGTTTCTCCGACCCCTCCTATTGGTTCAGTAGATTCCAATAACCACACTGTCAGTATGCTACGGAATTCTTTTAGCAGCTTTTTTACTGACGTTTTGCCTACGCCAGCTTCTTTGGAAATTGTTGAAATAGGGTATCTTAATAGCCATCCAACCACAACACATAGAAACAACTCCGGACGAATGTTTACGATTGAGAAAATGGTGTTATATCGTATGCTTAATCTGGTCCGACAATTTTTTCTTCCGCATCTATAATTCAGTATACCGTTTTTCCTTCCGCTAATATGCATATTACTCCCGCACTTAGCGCACATTTTAGTTCTGGCAGCAAGATTATAATTTTCAATTACACGTTTTAAACCAATCGTATTTATGGAGTTCTTAAATAAGGAAATACTTTTAAATTTCATAATGAATCAAAATTTGAGAATAACTTTTTTCGTCACTTTTCACTAGAACAAAATTTCCGGTTACAAAGCAGCTCTGGAGTAGTTAGCTTATCGTCAGCTATGACACAATTAAAAAGTTTATTACGGATCAAAATATTTTATTATCAATGGTGTAAATGCAAAATAGTTAGGGTGTGTAATAGATAGCCCAATAGATAGCCCTTTTAAAAAAGAGCAATATCGCTAATTTAAGCTTTTGCTCTATCTCTTACCGTTTTCGAGATATTTGACAATTTAAATTTTTACCCCCATTTTTGAAGGGTGATTTCACCCTTTCACTGTTTTACAGCCGCTATAAAACTGCGTGTCTCTTATTTTTCGATGTTCTACAACATACCAAAGAATAAACACAATCGGAGGGGTACACTCCCGTGACATTCCTTGTTATATTTATCATATTATGATAATTAGATTTCTTAAATTTCCCGTTTTCGACAATGAAATGTAAACATTTTGTTCAAGTTTGTAAGGATTTATATAACGCATTTTGAAATAATAATAAGTTTTATTTTGGTTTCATTATGGGTTATATGTAAAAATTAATCGCGTTTGCATATTGTCATATGTGAGCATTTATTTAATTAATTTTTAACAATTAGAGCTCTATTGAACTCAAGCATTTTAAATCTTTAAGTACAAATTTTAAAAATTTTTATATTTGAATAGATTGTGTTGAATGGACCCCTGTTGTGCGGATCAGTTTTATTACGGTCAGTTCTTTTATCGAGGAATTGAAAAAAAACCTTTACAAATACACTTACATAAATTTCAATACATATATACGTGGCATCACCAGACGGCCCTTAGCCGATAAAGCCAAAATATCTGGTAACTCATCTAAGTCAGAATTGAGATTAGAACGTCCAGTTCATTTAGATGGAAATTATAGTATTGTTTTCGTATTTCGTATATATTGTTTAGTAATTCGATAGTACTAATTTAGCACTAATTTTCGACATAACTTTTAATGAAAAATACTTCGTTGGTGGGGCTAGATGACGTCATCACTCTAAAAAGGAAGCTCGTTTTCAGGGTCATACAAATGGGCACTAATTTTAATATTTATGTCATTCGATAGCACTAATTTAGCACCAATTTTCGACATAACTTTTAATGAAAAATACTTCGTTGGTGGGGCTAGATGACGTCATCACTCTAAAAAGAAAGCTCTTTTTCAGGGTCATACAAATGAGCACTAATTTTAATATTTATGTGATTCGGTAGCACTTATTTAGCACTAATTTTCGACATAGAAAAAACATTTAATATTTTGTGGGTGGGGCAAACCGTGAAACTGGCCCCACCCAAAAGTTAGTGCCGTTTAAACAATGTTCCCATTGAGCACTAATTTTTTAATCATGACAGTTGATCAACACTAATTGAGCACTAATTTCTTGAACTATTACTAAAATTAGTGCTGCTCTTGGTGGGGCAAGCTTCACGCGGGTCAAGAAATCGACAATTCAAAAAAATCTGAAACTTTGTCAGTAAATAGAGGGTGGCTACCTAATAACATAAAGAATATCAGTTGCTGCTAAAAAAAAAAATTTAAGGGGTGAACCACCCCCTCAAAGTTGGAACTCGAAAATTTAAAAATCGATGAAATTTTGATTATAAGTACCTTAAAAAGTTCTAGTAACAAATATAACATAATTTTTTTGCATTTACACATTTTTAAGGGTTGAAACCACCCTTCAACTGTGTACCTACTTAAAAATTTAATAACTGGTGATATTTTGTTTATATATACTATACAAGGCTCTAATATAATAATAAATATAACATTATTTTTTGCATCTACAAATTTACAAGGGTTGAAACCATCCCTTCAAATGTGTACTTAAAAATTTATAAATTGGTGATATGTTGTTTATATATACTATATAGCGCTCTAGTAATAAATATAACATTATTTTTTGCATCTACAAATTTTTAAGGGTTGAAACCACCCCTTCAAATGTGTACTTAAAAATTTATAAATTGGGGATATTTTGTTTATATATACTATATAGCGCTCTAGTAATAAATATAACATTATTTTTTGCATCTATAAATTTTTAGGGTTTGAAAATACCCCTTAATATGTGTACTTAAAAATTTATAAATCCTTACTAATATTATAAATACGAAAGTGAGTTTGTTTGTTTGTTTGTTTGTTTGTTTGACTGGCTTTCACGCCTCAACAGCTTAACCAATCAACTTGAAACTTTGCACAGACGTTGCTTGCGGGCCAAAGACGGTTATAGGCTACTTTTTATTTCGAGAAAATACTTCATTTCCGAGGGAAAATGCCTTAAATTACACCAGCTGACTATTAAAAAACAGATAAATGATTTCAAACTTTGTATATTGCTAACAGAAGGGATGAGAAAGGACACAAACTACTTTATACCCCGGAAAATTTCCCGTGGGAAATTTCATTCCTGTGGGAAAATAAGTATATTTTAAATGAACCAAAAAATGATGAGAGGCAAATATGACGATATACAGCGATAAACATAAGTTATTTTTTATCCCGATAAAATATCTCATTCCCGAGGGAAAATGAATTTAAGATGAAACAATGAAATAACAACTGACTATTAAAAAAAAGCATGATTGATTTCAAACTTTACATATTATTTACAGAGACGATGAGAAAGGACACAGACTACTTTCTATCCCGGGAAAATATCTAACTCCCGTGGAAAGTCTTATTCCCGTGGGAAAATATATATTTAAAACAGTATAAAAAAGAATCATTGAAGTATATCATGCCATAATTTCAAATTCCTAGGGGGCGAAGCCGCGGGTAAATGCTAGTTTACGATATTTTGCTTACATATACTATACAGAACTCTAGTAATAAATATAGCATTATTTTTTGCATCCACAAATTTTTAAATCACTTCAAGTGCGTACATAAAAATTTGAAAATTGGCGATATTGTGTTTACATATATTACATAGAGATCTAACGATAAATATATTATAAATATATTCTTTCACACAGTTTTAGGGAGTGAAACACCCCCTCGAAGTTGTAAACTAAAAATTTCAAGACCGAAAAAATTTTATTTACACAACAAACAACAATTTTACGATAAATAGTTTTTAAATAGTGTATATTAGACTACAGTGTAGTACATGTAAACAAAATTTCGTCAATTTTTGCTTCTAATTTCCACTTTGGAAAGGATATTTAACCACTATAGATGTATGGAAGCAAAAAAAAAAAAAAAAAATTATTAATCCATTTTTATGTGATGATATTATGTGAATAAAATCTCGGAATTTTTAAACTTTCGACAGCTGAAGGGGTGTTTTCACCCCTTTAAAAATGTGTAGGTATAAAAAATAATATTATATTTATTACTAAAATTCTTTATAGTATGTATAAATAAAATTTCGTCAATTTTAAATTTTCTAAGCACACACTTGAAGGGGTGGTATCACCCCTTAAAAATGTGTGGACGCAAAAAATAATGTTATATTTATTATTAGAATTTCATATAATGTGTAAAAACAAAATGTTCATCAATTTAAGTACACATATGAAGGGATGGTTTCAACCCCTAAAAATTTGTAGATGCAAAAAATAATGTTGTATTTATTATTAGAGCTCTGTATAGTATCTATAAACGAAATATCATCAATTTTTAAATTTTTATGCACACATTAAGGGGTGGTTTCAACCTCTAAAAATTTGTAGATGCTATATGGTTGTATTTGTTATAATTGTTATATTTGTTACTAGAACTTTTTAAGGTACGTATAAACAAAATTTCATCGATTTTTAAATGTTTGAGTCCAACTTTGAAGGGATTTTTCACTCCTTAAAAAAGTTTTTTAGCAGCAACTGATATTTTTTATGTTATTAACTAGCCACTCTCTACATACTGACAAAGTTTCAGATTTTTTTGAATTTTCGACTTCTTGCCCTTTCCTTGTGAGTTTCAGCCTTTAAAAACTTACCCCTTGCTGGAAATTTATTTTTTGAAAGTCGAAAAATCCTTTGAATGGCTTGACGAATTTAGCTGAAGTTTTTATAAGTTTCAGATTCCTCTAAAGTATACCTGAGAAAAAATTGTCAGCTTTAACAGGTTCCCTGTCCCGTGAATCATATATGATTAATACTTTTCTTCATCAACTTGTAGTTATGGTACAATTACCAAAACATTTTTGCGGCTTCTTACTATGATCTATGCAACATATATATATATATATATATATATATATATATATATATATATATATATATATATATATATATATATATATATATATATATATGTATATATATATATATAAATTTTTTAAGAATTAATTTCCGGGTGCGTCATAGTTAAAAGAAATTAAATGTCTGAAGAAATATTTTTAGAATTCGGTATACGCTTCCGGCTACTCATTGTCAGTCGATCGGAAATCGTTTGCGAATTTCGAATATGTTCATTATAATGATAACGTTTGTGACTGCGTAGTTTTCGAAAGAAAGAAAATAAATCCGAGTCTTATCAAATTCCTCGATCAGCCAAACACTCATCATCAGTTTTGAAACCACCAAAATGACAATTCGCTTGTAGCCTTTTAATTACATTCAGATATCTTGAAGATACCGAAAATGTAGCGAAAATTTCGACTCCCATGTTGGGGCCCCGCTGCTCACCGCGTTTTTTTTTTTTTTAGTTTTGACGCATCCAAAAAATAATTCAGAAAAAATTATATGTTGTAGGAATCGTAGAAAGAAATCGGCAAAAAATTTTTGGTAATTGTACCATAGCTACTAGTTGATGAATAAAAAAATTAATTAAAAAATCAAAAAAACCGACTGCGTAAAAAGGAAACTAAAACGTTGGAAACAAGGTAAAAATATAGAGTAAAAGAAAACTTAATAAAAAAGTAAAGCAGTCGGAGGCATACGTGTTGTATCAAGTTAAACAGAAATGTTTGATGCCTCCGACTGCTTTACTTTTTTATTCATTTTTCTTTTACTCTATATTTTTATCTTGTTTCCACCGTTTTAGTTTGCTTTTTACGCAGTTGGGCTTTTTGATTTTTAATTAATTTTTCTATTTAGGCCTTTTTAGCGTTGTTTAATTTTATAGAAGAAAAAATATATAGGTACCCATACGAGATTAGAGTGGCTGGCAGCAAAAATTACCAAGAATTTGATATTAAAAAAATTGTTTATACTCACAATAAGACAAATATACTCGTCGAGTCATTGAAGGTTGATTAAATGATTCTGAACACTTACTATGTCGTCATTGACTCCACGTGGATAAATTCATTGGCAAAAACTAATTTTCATATAAGTTTTCAACCCTTGTTCTACCGTCTAAGGGGATGAACTTTTAAAAATCTACGCTTGATACTCGCTTATGTTACTAAAGAACTCTTGCGCAGAATTTCACGTTTCTAGACCCGATGGTTTTCGATATACATTTTCATCCCCTATTTTAACCCCTTACACAGTCAAAAAATTTGTGTTAAATTTAACACCTTTCACATGTCTAGAACGGTCCACTCAATTTTTTGTGTTATTTTAACACAAAGCGTATGTGTCAAATTTTTACACATGATTTGTTTCAATGATTTAACACACAAAAGGACATATATTTTGTGTTAATTTTACAAAATTACTTACAATTAGTTATAATTTTACCACAATGATGTGTAAAATTAACTGATTTAGAATGTAGAAGTTTACTCAATAAATGTGTTGGTATATTGTGACACTTTTTTAAGTTAGTATTTTTTTATTTATTTATTATGTAAATGAAAGGAAATAGTAAAAAATAATTTTTCCGTACTTAAACTTTTTTATTTAATATTTCTACAAAGTTGTGCTCTGATGAAAATAATGTTGAAGCAGTACCCAAAAATTGTGATAATCGTTGTCAAACTGAACGTGGAAGACAAAATGGAACATCTACTCTTTCTTCTTTACCTGATCTTTGAATTCTGCAAACAAAGAAAAAAATTCAATCTATAATATTTTTAATTAACTTACCTAATAATCAATATTTAATAGTAGTAAGGATTGGACAGAACGGGCACCTCCTTCCCTCCTGCTGACTTTTTGAGTGACCTCGGCAGGAGGCAAAACTACCGAGGCGGTTCTAGAAGCCTCCGGCGGTGGGTGGAGCAAAACTTGGTCTCCAACCTAACGATATCTAGTGAAATTTTTTTCTAACCTAACAGAACCCAATGGAACTTGACCTAACCTAACGAAACCTAAGCGAACTTAGCTTAACCTAACAAAAGTTTTTTCTAACCTAAGAACTGAAAAAATTCCCTAACAGATGGCGCAGCCACCTTCGAGCCTGTGAATTCGCTACTAGATGGCGCAGCCACTTTCGAGCCTGTGAATTCGCTACTAGATGGCGTTGCTAGTCTGGATTCCTGTGTGTAAATTTGAAAAATTGTCAATAGATTGCATCGAAAACCTTTTTTTTTGATAGTTAAACTAGCCATTAAAAGATGGCCTTGCTTTCATAATTTTATAATATTTTTATCTGAAAACAGGCTTAAACTGTCAGCTGACGTCACTTAAGGTAAACTGATATCAAACAGCGAAGATTTCTCTCTAATATGCAAAAATGAATTTTATCATATGATTGTATATTTTTATCTGAAAACAGGTTTATACTTGTATAAATTGCCAGCTGACGTCACTAAAGGTAAACTGATATCAAATAGCGAAGATTTCTGTCTAATATGCGAAAATGAAGCAGCAGGTTTTAACCTGTATGGCTACATAAAGTGTGACAGCTGACGTCACCATACTATTTTTTCTGCTATAAAAAGGACGCGACAGAATTTCATCAGTTACAATTTTGTTCGAAACTTTAGTGAAAAAAACATTAAACCTTATTGTTGTGAATTTTCAATTGTTGTGTGTTAAGAGTTAAGTGTTGCCAACAATGGAATCCATTACTGCTGGTGCTTCATCTGGAAACAGAGACTTAATTCAAAAAATGGCTGGAAATTTTGTGGATGAATTGAATCATCTTGGCGCTGTTAAACGATGGATTAAACTTTCTGATATGGAAATTGGAAAAGTATATAAAATAATGGGAGCCAGTCAACTACCATCGAAATTCGATTCATCGAAAATGAAGACAATATTGGAATTGGAAATTGGATACATTTCGTTACCAGCGAGATTTGACAATTTGAACGAGCAGATGCTGGCATGGTTGCAAAGCAATCCAAAACTTGGTATTATGAATAATGGACCAATTGGACTAGCTCATAAATTGCAATTCAAAACGTTGGATCTTCTTGAAATCGTGGAGGATGCTGAATGGCGAATTTTGTAATTTATTCTCTTCAAAAATGTATTATTTAATTGTACTATGTATTTTAAAAAATTTCAATATTGTATCAATTTTTACATATATTTAATAAAAAATTATAAAAAAAACAAAAAAAAAAAAAAAAAAAAAAAAACAAAAAAAAAAACAAAAAACAAAAAAAAAAAAAAAAACAAAAAAAATTCGATTTTTTTTCAATACCCATCGCTAGACATTGATTTATATTCTAGTTTTGATTATGCCAGATTAATAAATAAACATTATTTGGTGTTTAATAAAAAATTTAAAAAATCGATTTTTCAATTCAGGTCTCGTCTCTAAATCACAATTTTTGAACTAAGTATAAATCAATAATACATATGAGTAATATTTGATATGCATTGTATTGTTAGGTTTTATGGTGAATAATTATAAAACAAAAAAAAAAAGATTTAATATCCCCTGAAAACGAAAAATTTAATTTTTCACATGCTTAATAAAAATTATTTTTCAAGTTTAATAAAAATTATTCTTTATAAAATTGTCTATCAAATATTAGCCTTGCACATAATATAAGAAATGCTGATTTGCTAAAATATAAATCTTGGAATGTGGGTACATAATGTTATAAGTCCAATACGTTCATACATATGTATATATGAATATTACATTGTAATACAGGTATTCGCTATATCTATATGAATCGTGTTTAAAAGCCAAATTTATTTTCCTGAATTTTTTAAAATATATATAGTAATATAATATTTCTCCATATATACAGTACTCTGTTAAAAGTACGGGTTTCTACACCGTTAAAAACATATATTTTACAATATCAATATATTGTAAAAAATCATATTTCTTAATATTTTTAAAACTGAATATGTAATATCAAGAATTTAAAACAGTTTTGAAACATTAATTTCTCCTCATAATATTTTTAGTCTTAAATTAATAGCACAATGTTCCATATATTTTAAGAAAATTTTTCTTTTAATATTTTATAACTTATCTAAAAAATTTATAGCTATTTTTATCAAAAAATTTATTACTTGCTATTGTTAAAAAATTAGTTAAATATATCTATAGGTATTAAGTGACCCCTAGTTTTTATGAAAGACGGTAGTAATAGCAATTCATCTTAAATACGAAATTATTTTATCAATGCTAAATAAGCGTTTTTTTTCTCATATTATCATACTCCAATATATTGTATATTATTATAATTTATAAAAATGTGTTTTATTTATTAAAAAATTTAGCAAAATTTTAAATAATATCGCGTCAAAATAATATTCAGAAGTCAATAAAAGACAATAGCAGTAAATTTATTAAGATAACTATAAATAAATATTAATCTAATGTTGAAATATTTATTAGCAAATAGTACTGCTTAGTAGAAAATTAGGTACCTATTGTTTTGTTTTCAAATTTACCTTTTTGCAATTAAAGAAAATTTTAGTAACTATCGATACCTATATAAAACGATACCCATAAAAGACAAGCATGCTCTGATCTCAATAATTTTTTCCCATGTTAAATTCGTATGTTCTTACTTCGCTGAAACTTATTATGTTTATATATTCCCCCAATATTTTCTACCATAAACAATAGTTATAGTAAGCTAGGTAGGTATTGAATAAGTATTTTTTGTTTGTTAATTTATTGATGATAGAGAAAAAAAAATTTATGTTTTTATAGACAGTGAAATACTTTTAAACTATTTTTTGCAGTTTAATTTTGTAAAAACACCTAAAAATTATCAGTCACAGACAAATATTTCTAAGCAAATGAATTGAAAATGTAGTTTTATATCATAAGAATAAATGCGTATATATAGGGTGGACAGTAAATAACTCTCATAATTTTTAAAGAGCGGATGAAAACTTTAATTTTGGATTACGAAATTTTATTTTTTTTTTCCGGAGTTAAGCTGCATTCAATTAATTAACCCTTTCCTGCGCAGCAGTTTTACATCATTACTGTTCAAACTATACTTCAAATTAACAAATCATTAATAACATGGGTAAATACTTATTAGCAAGAATTACATAGTTTACACATATGTTCTATCGCACCAGAATGTTAATAGGACAATGCGATTTAATTGTCTATATTCAGGAGCAAGCAAAAACATTACCTATTTTAATAGCTTAGAAAATACACATTACATTTTGTTTCGTTGTAAGAACAATCATTTCGGTGATCTTTTTTAACGAATTACTAAAATTGCTTAAGGACTATGGTATGTAAGAAATAACAACACTCACATAATTTTAAAATAATTAACGTACAGCTATTGGAAAAGTTACAAAGATTTTTTTAACAACTTATTAAATGTTGATAGCTTATTTTAATATCTTCTATAGGGTCGTAAGTATAACCCTAAACCCGAAATTTTTTCATTACCATCGTTGACGACTGTATTCTCGTCATCATCAGCTTCTCCTTCGCTCGCAGTATCTTCGTTGTCGCTAGCAGATGTTTTTTCATCGCTGTCTTCGTCATCATTTGATATATACTTTAGCACTGGTTCAATAATATCATGCTTTTCCAATTCCCTGGTTATTGAGATAATCCGCTTTCCAATGTCACTTTCCTTTAAATTATTAAAATGGCTTCGTTTTCTCTCGTTTTCGATATAATCCGCAAAGCTGGGATTTATAATATGACTCCTTTCCATTAAATTACATATAGTATTAACCATTTCTTCTCCAATTTGCGTCTGAGTCGCTAAACTTCTTAGTTCATCAACTAAATGGTTCGGGTCATCAAAATATTCTTCATCATCAACAGGTTTCGAATGGCCATTATGAAGGTTAGTATTTTCATCATCATATTTGAAACGTTTAGCTTCTCCATTTATTGAATTAGATGTTGAAGGTTGGTCCTTTTCTTCCGAATTTTTATCTTCTTGTTCTTCATCCTTTGCGCATGCGTTCTGAAGCTCTTTGACCATTAATATGTCTAGAGCAGTTTGTAAGAGACCAGCTATCTTTGGAGTAAAACTTGTTTCTTTGTAGTTATCAGGCGATGGTAAATGCTTTTGTTCATCAGATCCATTATCTTCGACATTTACCGATTGTAGAATATTATGCGAGTTTTTAAAGCGTGGAATTTACTTCTGATTGCTTCTGCTGCAGCCATCATACTTTCATCAAAAGTATTCAAGTTTCTTTTAGATAGATCTGTATCATTTTCGTGTTGATTTTGAAATACTGGTGCTTTATCTTCCTTTTCTTCATTTCTTGCTTCAAAACTATATTCGGTTTCATTATCATCATTTTCATCATTAGATTTTGACGATTCACTTTGTCTCCTGTTCTCCGCGCTGTTCACTTGTGTCCCATTATTTACCGTGGTATATTCAAACTGATTGTTTGCGATCTGGCCATTATTGTTTGTTTGATGTTCCTGAGCATGCACTCTTCTTTTCATATGACGTAAAAGAGAACTTCTCCGCGAAAATGTCTTGTCACAACGTATACAATTAAACATTTTGATAGATGTGAATAGTTCGATTTATAACATAACACTGATTAGTTTTTATATCGACATGATCTTATATAGTACAACCAGAGCAGAATTGACGTAAAGTAATGACACCAAAATGCACCAAAGGTGCACCAAATGACACCAAACTGCACCAAAGGTGCACCAAATGACACCAAAATGCACCAAAGGTGCACCAAATGACACCAAACTGCACCAAAGGTGCACCAAAATGCACCAAAGGTGCACCAAATGACACCAAATGCACCAAAGGTGCACCAAATGACACCAAACTGCACCAAATGACACCAAACTCCACCAGTATGGTGTCATTTGGTGTCATTTGGTGCACCTTTGGTGCATTTGGTGTCATTTGGTGCAGCTTGGTGTCATTTGGTGCACCTTTGGTGCAGTTTGGTGTCATTTGGTGCACCTTTGGTGCAGTTTGGTGTCATTTGGTGCACCTTTGGTGCATTTTGGTGTCATTTGGTACACCTTTGGTGCATTTTGGTGTCATTTGGTGCACCTTTGGTGCAGTTTGGTGTCATTTGGTGCACCTTTGGTGCATTTTGGTGTCATTACTTTACGTCAATTCTGCTCTGGTTGTACTATATAAGATCATGTCGATATAAAAACTAATCAGTGTTATGTTATAAATCGAACTATTCACATCTATCAAAATGTTTAATTGTATACGTTGTGACAAGACATTTTCGCGGAGAAGTTCTCTTTTACGTCATATGAAAAGAAGAGTGCATGCTCAGGAACATCAAACAAACAATAATGGCCAGATCGCAAACAATCAGTTTGAATATACCACGGTAAATAATGGGACACAAGTGAACAGCGCGGAGAACAGGAGACAAAGTGAATCGTCAAAATCTAATGATGAAAATGATGATAATGAAACCGAATATAGTTTTGAAGCAAGAAATGAAGAAAAGGAAGATAAAGCACCAGTATTTCAAAATCAACACGAAAATGATACAGATCTATCTAAAAGAAACTTGAATACTTTTGATGAAAGTATGATGGCTGCAGCAGAAGCAATCAGAAGTAAATTCCACGCTTTAAAAACTCGCATAATATTCTACAATCGGTAAATGTCGAAGATAATGGATCTGATGAACAAAAGCATTTACCATCGCCTGATAACTACAAAGAAACAAGTTTTACTCCAAAGATAGCTGGTCTCTTACAAACTGCTCTAGACATATTAATGGTCAAAGAGCTTCAGAACGCATGCGCAAAGGATGAAGAACAAGAAGATAAAAATTCGGAAGAAAAGGACCAACCTTCAACATCTAATTCAATAAATGGAGAAGCTAAACGTTTCAAATATGATGATGAAAATACTAACCTTCATAATGGCCATTCGAAACCTGTTGATGATGAAGAATATTTTGATGACCCGAACCATTTAGTTGATGAACTAAGAAGTTTAGCGACTCAGACGCAAATTGGAGAAGAAATGGTTAATACTATATGTAATTTAATGGAAAGGAGTCATATTATAAATCCCAGCTTTGCGGATTATATCGAAAACGAGAGAAAACGAAGCCATTTTAATAATTTAAAGGAAAGTGACATTGGAAAGCGGATTATCTCAATAACCAGGGAATTGGAAAAGCATGATATTATTGAACCAGTGCTAAAGTATATATCAAATGATGACGAAGACAGCGATGAAAAAACATCTGCTAGCGACAACGAAGATACTGCGAGCGAAGGAGAAGCTGATGATGACGAGAATACAGTCGTCAACGATGGTAATGAAAAAATTTCGGGTTTAGGGTTATACTTACGACCCTATAGAAGATATTAAAATAAGCTATCAACATTTAATAAGTTGTTAAAAAAATCTTTGTAACTTTTCCAATAGCTGTACGTTAATTATTTTAAAATTATGTGAGTGTTGTTATTTCTTACATACCATAGTCCTTAAGCAATTTTAGTAATTCGTTAAAAAAGATCACCGAAATGATTGTTCTTACAACGAAACAAAATGTAATGTGTATTTTCTAAGCTATTAAAATAGGTAATGTTTTTGCTTGCTCCTGAATATAGACAATTAAATCGCATTGTCCTATTAACATTCTGGTGCGATAGAACATATGTGTAAACTATGTAATTCTTGCTAATAAGTATTTACCCATGTTATTAATGATTTGTTAATTTGAAGTATAGTTTGAACAGTAATGATGTAAAACTGCTGCGCAGGAAAGGGTTAATTAATTGAATGCAGCTTAACTCCGGAAAAAAAAAATAAAATTTCGTAATCCAAAATTAAAGTTTTCATCCGCTCTTTAAAAATTATGAGAGTTATTTACTGTCCACCCTATATATACGCATTTATTCTTATGATATAAAACTACATTTTCAATTCATTTGCTTAGAAATATTTGTCTGTGACTGATAATTTTTAGGTGTTTTTACAAAATTAAACTGCAAAAAATAGTTTAAAAGTATTTCACTGTCTATAAAAACATAAATTTTTTTTTCTCTATCATCAATAAATTAACAAACAAAAAATACTTATTCAATACCTACCTAGCTTACTATAACTATTGTTTATGGTAGAAAATATTGGGGGAATATATAAACATAATAAGTTTCAGCGAAGTAAGAACATACGAATTTAACATGGGAAAAAATTATTGAGATCAGAGCATGCTTGTCTTTTATGGGTATCGTTTTATATAGGTATCGATAGTTACTAAAATTTTCTTTAATTGCAAAAAGGTAAATTTGAAAACAAAACAATAGGTACCTAATTTTCTACTAAGCAGTACTATTTGCTAATAAATATTTCAACATTAGATTAATATTTATTTATAGTTATCTTAATAAATTTACTGCTATTGTCTTTTATTGACTTCTGAATATTATTTTGACGCGATATTATTTAAAATTTTGCTAAATTTTTTAATAAATAAAACACATTTTTATAAATTATAATAATATACAATATATTGGAGTATGATAATATGAGAAAAAAAACGCTTATTTAGCATTGATAAAATAATTTCGTATTTAAGATGAATTGCTATTACTACCGTCTTTCATAAAAACTAGGGGTCACTTAATACCTATAGATATATTTAACTAATTTTTTAACAATAGCAAGTAATAAATTTTTTGATAAAAATAGCTATAAATTTTTTAGATAAGTTATAAAATATTAAAAGAAAAATTTTCTTAAAATATATGGAACATTGTGCTATTAATTTAAGACTAAAAATATTATGAGGAGAAATTAATGTTTCAAAACTGTTTTAAATTCTTGATATTACATATTCAGTTTTAAAAATATTAAGAAATATGATTTTTTACAATATATTGATATTGTAAAATATATGTTTTTAACGGTGTAGAAACCCGTACTTTTAACAGAGTACTGTATATATGGAGAAATATTATATTACTATATATATTTTAAAAAATTCAGGAAAATAAATTTGGCTTTTAAACACGATTCATATAGATATAGCGAATACCTGTATTACAATGTAATATTCATATATACATATGTATGAACGTATTGGACTTATAACATTATGTACCCACATTCCAAGATTTATATTTTAGCAAATCAGCATTTCTTATATTATGTGCAAGGCTAATATTTGATAGACAATTTTATAAAGAATAATTTTTATTAAACTTGAAAAATAATTTTTATTAAGCATGTGAAAAATTAAATTTTTCGTTTTCAGGGGATATTAAATCTTTTTTTTTTTGTTTTATAATTATTCACCATAAAACCTAACAATACAATGCATATCAAATATTACTCATATGTATTATTGATTTATACTTAGTTCAAAAATTGTGATTTAGAGACGAGACCTGAATTGAAAAATCGATTTTTTAAATTTTTTATTAAACACCAAATAATGTTTATTTATTAATCTGGCATAATCAAAACTAGAATATAAATCAATGTCTAGCGATGGGTATTGAAAAAAAATCGAATTTTTTTTGTTTTTTTTTTTTTTTTTTTGTTTTTTGTTTTTTTTGTTTTTTGTTTTTTTTTTTTTTTTTGTTTTTTTTTATAATTTTTTATTAAATATATGTAAAAATTGATACAATATTGAAATTTTTTAAAATACATAGTACAATTAAATAATACATTTTTGAAGAGAATAAATTACAAAATTCGCCATTCAGCATCCTCCACGATTTCAAGAAGATCCAACGTTTTGAATTGCAGTTTATGAGCTAGTCCAATTGGTCCATTATTCATAATACCAAGTTTTGGATTGCTTTGCAACCATGCCAGCATCTGCTCGTTCAAATTGTCAAATCTCGCTGGTAACGAAATGTATCCAATTTCCAATTCCAATATTGTCTTCATTTTCGATGAATCGAATTTCGATGGTAGTTGACTGGCTCCCATTATTTTATATACTTTTCCAATTTCCATATCAGAAAGTTTAATCCATCGTTTAACAGCGCCAAGATGATTCAATTCATCCACAAAATTTCCAGCCATTTTTTGAATTAAGTCTCTGTTTCCAGATGAAGCACCAGCAGTAATGGATTCCATTGTTGGCAACAATTAACTCTTAACACACAACAATTGAAAATTCACAACAATAAGGTTTAATGTTTTTTTCACTAAAGTTTCGAACAAAATTGTAACTGATGAAATTCTGTCGCGTCCTTTTTATAGCAGAAAAAATAGTATGGTGACGTCAGCTGTCACACTTTATGTAGCCATACAGGTTAAAACCTGCTGCTTCATTTTCGCATATTAGACAGAAATCTTCGCTATTTGAAATCAGTTTACCTTTAGTGACGTCAGCTGGCAATTTATACAAGTATAAACCTGTTTTCAGATAAAAATATACAATCATATGATAAAATTCATTTTTGCATATTAGAGAGAAATCTTCGCTGTTTGATATTAGTTTACCTTAAGTGACGTCAGCTGACAGTTTAAGCCTGTTTTCAGATAAAAATATTATAAAATTATGAAAGCAAGGCCATCTTTTAATGGCTAGTTTAACTATCAAAAAAAAGGTTTTCGATGCAATCTATTGACAATTTTTCAAATTTACACACAGGAATCCAGACTAGCAACGCCATCTAGTAGCGAATTCACAGGCTCGAAGGTGGCTGCGCCATCTAGTAGCGAATTCACAGGCTCGAAGGTGGCTGCGCCATCTGTTAGGGAATTTTTTCAGTTCTTAGGTTAGAAAAAACTTTTGTTAGGTTAAGCTAAGTTCGCTTAGGTTTCCTTAGGTTAGGTCAAGTTCCATTGGGTTCTGTTAGGTTAGAAAAAAATTTCACTAGATATCGTTAGGTTGGAGACCAAGTTTTGCTCCACCCACCGCCGGAGGCTTCTAGAACCGCCTCGGTAGTTTTGCCTCCTGCCGAGGTCACTCAAAAAGTCAGCAGGAGGGAAGGAGGTGCCCGTTCTGTCCAATCCTTACTACTTTTAATATCTATATAATTAAAACCAATTTAACTTTAGAAATACGCTTTTAATTTTGAAATATTTTTGGCTTCTATACATACATACGTTTCTGTTGAACGCACAATGCGCACAATGTTCAATGATTGGCAATGATGCTATAGCGATGCTACAAGTTACCACTACCCCCGCTCTCAACTAAAGCAGTAAGTGCGCGCAAAACCAGTTTTTTGGTGTTGGAAATACACAAATAAGTGTACTTATATAGATATTCTTTCCATATTACACAAATATTGTGTTAATTTTTGTTGTTCAAAACAAATTAACATTTTTATTCTGTTAAATCAAAATTTTTATTAATATTTTCCTTTAACACAAATACTAAATGTTGCATTAACACAGGGTTGGGTTACTTATTTAACACAAAAATTGTAACCACTAATTTTTCTTTACGCAGAACACAAATTTTTGCATTGTGTAGGAAGCGAAATTCTAAAAATCTACTTCTGGTGCTTGCTTGCGTTAGTAAAAGAATCTTTGTACAAAATTTTACGTTTCTAAACCCAGCGGTTTCGTATATAAATTTTTATCCCCTGTTTTATAGACCAAGAGCCAATGGTATGAAAATCCCCGTCATCGAACACCCTCATAATTTAAATGAAATTAGAAAGTAAATATCCCAAAAAATATAAAAACGTCGGTCGCCCGTAATTAATCCTGGACAAATTGCCGTAATTAAGCGAATTATCGAAATTACATTTTTTGACGTTTTAAATTGTCAAAAATAATTTCAAAAAATTAATAATCAACAATTTTTTTCATAGTTGCAAGAAAAGTAAACAGTGTTTTCCTAGCTACAAAATAATACAGTTCAAGAGCCCACGACTCTTTGTCTATACGTATTTTGTACAAATATACGAAAAAGGAACGTTCCTTCTCTATGGCGGTATTGGCGGTATATCGCAAGTGGTATTAGCGGTATTACCGTCATAAAATATGCGAATGAAATTTATGTGGAATATAGATAAAAGGATGCAGTTTCACAATAATATATTGGTCGCCAGTACGATGCACTGAAGTAGGTCGCCGGAGTATTTAATACAAGACCCGGTAAGGGCGACCTGTATATTATGAAACTATACATGTTTATCTATCTTCCACATAAATTTAATTCGGATGTTTTATGACGGGGCGATTTACCGCTAATACGATACTTTGGAGTAGGTCGCCGGAGTATTTAATACAAGACCCGGTAAGGGCGACCTGTATATTATGAAACTATACACTTTTATCAACTCATGTATTCCACATAAATTTCACTGAGATGTTTTATGACGGAGATTTCGCCAGTACCATTTGCGATATACATGTACCACCAATACCGCCATACCGAAGTATTTAATACAAGATGCGGTAAGGACAGCCTATATGTTGTGAAATTATACAACAATACCGCCAATACCGCCATAGAGAAGGAACATTCCTTTTTCGTATATTTGTACAAAATACATACAGACAAAGAGTCGTGGGCTCCTGAACTGTATTATTTTGTAGCTAGGAAAGAACCGTTTATTTTTCTTGTAACTATAAAAAAAATTGTTGATTATTAATTTTTTGAAATTATTTGACAATTTAAAACGTCAGAAAATGCAATTTCGATAATTCGCTTAATTACGGAAATTTGTCCAGGATTAATTACGGGCGACCGACGTTTTTATATTTTTGGGTATATTTACTTTCTAATTTCATTTAAATTATGAGGGTGTTCGATGACGGGGATTTTCATACCATATTGGCTCTTGGTCTATTACATCCTTAGTAGATAAATTTTTACAAAAATTCTCCCTCTTAATACTCATCTACATTACTAAGGGATCCCTGTGGCCCTGTGTAAAATTTTACCTTTCATAAATTTTCATCCCCTACTTTATACACTCAGGGGATGAATTTCCAAAAATCTTTTCTTGGTGCTCCCATATGTTACATAAAGAACTCGTCTGCACAATTTCTCGTTTCTAGAGCTAATGGTTTGTTATATAAATTTTTCAGCCCCTATTTAGGGGATGAATTTTGAAATTTCATGTAGCCTTTAGCACTTCCGAGATTAAGACGAATCCAGCGACACCTTCTTTAGTAAAATCCGTCAAGCCGTTTAGGCTGAAAGCTGCTCCACAGAAACAGACATAATCAGAGGATACATACATACTTCCTAAACACATTACCCCCTTCTGATGCAGCCTGGTAAAAAAAAATATTACAAAATTAAACAATTTCTTTTTTTTTAGCTGGATCATATCTTTTTTAAAGCTGACAATTTTTTCTGAGACATACTATAGAGGTATCTGAAACATATACCAACTTCAGCCAAATCTGGCAAGTCATTTAAAAAGTTTAAGGGCCTTTTTTACGATACCCCACGATTGTGACGCCAGTATTTTCTTGATTTTTTTGCTTTTGTTCTAACACGCCTAGCGACTCTGTGAGTAAACCTAGAGAGGTGAAATTTTGTACATGTATTGAATTAGTATCCAGTTAGTGCCTTTTAGGGATTCCACATTATCTTGCCCCCCCACGTCTCCCAGTTTTACATTGGAATTCAATGGTATTGTTATAGGTATGTGTTAAAAATGCTTTATTTTCATACTAATACAAGTAGGCATAGTAAATTTTAAAAAAGCAACTTACTGTTGTAATAAATGTAATAAATATTGTAATTTAAAAATAAAAAAATGTTATTAAAGTCAGTTTTTAAAGTATGAATTTTAGATTTTTTTGAAAGAAAAAATATCTTCAAAAGAGTCTTTTTTTAATATTTGGCAATAAAACACAAAGGCTATTGTATTGATTTTTCCTGCTAGCTACTATCGACCTAAAATTGAAATTTACTGAAATTCAGCCCTTAAAAACCAAACCCTTTTTCTAGAGCCCTTAAATTTTTTAAATGGCTTGGCGGATTTGACTGAAGTTTTATGTTTCAGATACCTCTATAGTATGTCTCAAAAAAATTGATACAGTTACCAAAGTCTTTTTGCCGGCTTCTTACTACGATCCATACAACATATAGTTTTTTTAGAATTATTTTCCAGATACGTCATATTTAAAAAAAAAAATTACTTTCTGAAAATATTTTTTTAGAGATAGGTATATGCTTCCGGGAAATCGTTTGCGAATTTTGAATATGTTCATAAAAGCATTTGTGACTCAGTGCCGGATTAAGACTACTTGATGCCCTAAGCCAGGGGTGGCCAACCCAAATGATCTTGCGGGCCACTTTGGAAGCGTATCATAACTCCGCGGGCCGCATATAAAATTATGTAATTAAAATTTCTGAATATATGGATGCACAAGTAATGTATTTTTTTTTAAATACATTGTTTTTCATTACCGTGGTCATTATAAAATTAACATATTTTATATAAATGTGATGAATCTCGCGGGCCAAAAAAAATTCCAGGCGGGCCACATGCGGCCCGCGGGCCGCGGGTTGGCCACCCCTGCCCTAAGCAATCCATGCCTGTGGGCCCTCCTATCCATATGTAAACTATATTGTATCGGTCTTTAAAAAAAATTACGTATTTTATACAACGAGATAGATCCGTTGAAAGATAGATCCGTCGTAGATGTGGCCCGTTGAAAGTTTTTATGCGGCTCATCAAGCAATATAATATTTCGAACAATTTGCTCTGCAGAGTTGAGCATACTCTGTACTTTTCTTGTTCTCCGATGTTATTTATAACATGTAAATAAAACACTGTTACTAAATTTTTTTCTATAATCTTAGTGGAAAGTAGGCTTTTGCGCTTAGAGAGCACAAAATGTGTTTTGCCGAAGACTTTAGTTGCCGAGCAGCAAAGTACTACTTTTCGCTTTAAAGCGGAAAAGCAGTACTTTGTCGCTCGCTCAACGTACATTTAATTACAAATCGGGTAGGCGTTGTTTATATTTTCTATGGTAACAAATAAACATATTCTAAAATTATTATTTTTATCGCAATTAAGTGAAATATTAACTTTTATTAAATTTCAAAATAACTACAAAATATTAATTAAAAATAATAAATAACTATAATTAATAAATAATAAGAATAAAAAATCTAAAAAAATAGGTACATATATGATGGAAATATGTAATAGTGACAGTGATTTTTCAAATACACCTTCAGATATTTCTGAAGCTGCAAAAATTATAAAATTAAAGTAAATATTAACGTCCATTATTATTTTTTCAAGTATCTTTTAAATAAGAAATACATTTTTTATAAGACTGTAGAAAAAAATTTTGTGTGTAATTTGAGCACAAAATGACATTGCCACTCTAATGAGAATAACGCGCTCCGCCTGGCGGCGTCACGCCTCAACATTCTCAATCGAGCGGTAATGTACCATTTTGCGCTCTTAATACACAAATAACTATTTCATGTTGATTATTAATAATATTTATATTAATTTATATTTAAAAAAAAAAGAAAATACCCCTTTAGCAGCATCCTGCAAAATATAGCGAATTTCCGTTTACAAAAATTAGTTTTTCTCGGAAACTACTTGACATAGAATTATTGTTCAAAAATCTTTTTGATGTGATTTTTCTCCTCTTTCCAACGGTGTAAGAAAATATGACAAAAACTTGAGGAAACTTTGGAAAAAAACTTATTTTTTCCACAAAAATTTTTTTAGGCAAAAATTATTAAAAATCCGTTCCGAGCATCGGACGTGTCTTACTTTTTGAACTTCCAGCATTTTCACCAACTTTCGTAAGAACAGGATGTTTCCTTCGAGATTTATCGCGCGGATATAAATTTTAGTGAATCTCGTTTTCGGCTTCTAGAAACTTCAAAACAAATTATTTCTATCAGAGCTCCGGGCTCAAGTCGCGTCAAGACAGTGGCTCTAATAGCTGAAATTTCGATCCGAAAATTCGCTAAAGAAAAATCAATTTAAGCTACATACTACATTGGAAAATATCTAACTATGCGGCCCGCTAATTATTTTTTTTTTTAAAGAGATACGTGGAGTAGGTATTACATACAATAAAAATCAAACTCGCGGATTTTCAAACAGCCTTACCTTTCATGTGCTAGCAAATATTTTTTTTTGCTGTTTCTGGTGTCCCCCAACACGTGATGCCCTAAGCAATTGCTTAGTTTGCTTATAGGCTAATCCGGCACTGTTGTGACTGTCTAATTTTTGAAGAAAAGAAAGTAGTCGACTAACATCTTCAAATTCTTCGATCAACCGGACACTTATAATCAGTTTTAAAGCCACCAAAATGACAATCTGCCTGTAGCCTTTCAATCACATTTATATATATTGAATTATACATTTATAGTCGCATTATGAATTATACATTTATAGTCGCATACACATTATACATTTACACAATTATACATTTTTAGTCGAATTATTCAACTAAAAAAATAGACTTATACAGCCTATACGATAAGAACGAGACGAGGCGAGAGTAGGGGCGCTATCCGTTTTCGAACCCGTAGAATAGGATTCTGAAGAAAAAAATGTCTAATATACATATATATATATATATATATATATATATATATATATATATATATATATATATATATATATATATATATATATATATATATATATATATCGGCATGTGTAGACCCCCCTATGGACGGGAGGAGCTGAAATTTGGTAACAATACTACAATTGGGCACAGTGGGATCAAATTTTGGTCAAATTTTGGATCCGACTCAACCTTTATGGGGTCAACTTTTAACTATTACCCCCACGATTTTTATGCCAATATTTCCATAGTTTTAATGAGTAAGCTTAGAGTGCTGAAATTTTGTACCTGTACTGAGTTCGTATCCAGTTAGTGCCTTTTAGGGATTCCACATTACTTTACCCCCCCCCCCCCCCCCCCCACTTTTCCCATTTTTACATCGGAATTCAATTTTATTGTTGTTATATCTGTTTAAAATGATTTATTTTCATAATATTTTTTTTTTCTCTCCATTTAAAGCCATAGAAGAAAATTCATAAGTAATATAACCCATCAATATGGATAATTTTTTAGTATCAGCGAGGGTAAATCAGCCCTTTTTGATTTGAACAACAATCAGTCTCCAAGTTAACTATTTTGTTTATGGGTGGTTAGAGGTCACATCTTACGGCTAGAATTAAACCAGTTTTACGGGAGGAACAAAATTATTCTTAACTGTCTATTTTATACTGTCATCAACTTGAATTCATATGATACAATCGAAAATAATAGTGTTAATGTTTTTTAACGTATGGAGACGTTAGGATCAAGAATGTTCAAAATTAAGCATATATGACGGGCAGCCCTGGATTTACATATAAAGACACACTGGGCACCGGCCTAAGCCGCCTAAGAATAGGTACGCATGGGCGTACCCAGGATCAAAACTAGAGGGGGGCAAACCATGGTCGGTTAGGTTGTAACTAGGGATGACGGCCTTTCAAAAATAATCGGTTTTCGGTTATTTCGGTTTATTTTATGTTCGGTTTAACCTTACGGCTATAACTCAAAATATTCGGTTTTCTTTTTTTTTTTTTTTTTTTTTTTTAGGTTAAACAACACTTATAGACAAAAATTTTTATTTTACAATTATATTTATTTTTAAACGATGGTATTTTTCATACCGCAATAACCAAATTATCTATCTATCTGTATTAGAAATTTTAAAGATAATATAATTTTTTTATAAAAACAAATTATCAGGCAAACATAAATTTTTAAATTTATTTTATTTCAAAAAATAATTTGCCCGATTCTTTTCTCCCGTTATACAAAAAATTGCTCTATAGAATTATATAAAAAAGAATCCTATGTAATTCTATAAAGCCATTTTTTGTATACAATTTTATTATATAAAATAGTATATAAATTATATAATATATGAATTATATAAAATTATATATACTCATATGTAATTTTTTTTATTGAGAGCAACTGCATCATTCGTCATCCTAATTTTGTTTCGTTTTATTACTTTATAACCATTTAATTTTTTTTTGCTTCTAGGGGGCAGCTGCCCCCCTCTACCCCTCGCTGGATACGCCCATGTAGGTACGCATACGAGATTAGAGTGGCTGGCAGCAAAAGTTACCAAGAATTTGATATTAAAAAAATTTTTATACTAACAAAAATATACTAGTTTTTGTCTACAACTTCGTCCTCGTAGTCATTGAAGGTTGATTAAATGATTTTGTACACTTACTATGTCGTCATTGACTCCACGAGGATAAATTCATCGACAAAAACTAGTTTTCATATAAGTTTTCAATCCTTGTTCTACCGCCTTAGGGGTTGAACTTTTAAATATCTACGCTTGGTACTCGCTTACGTTACTAATGAACCCCTGTGCAGAATTTCACGTTTCTAGCCCCAATGGTTTTCGATATACATTTTCATCCCCTATTTTAACCCCTTACACAGTCAAAAAATTTGTGTTAAAATTAACACCTTTCACGTGTCTAGAACGGTCCACTCAATTTTTTGTGTTATTTTAACACAAAGGATATGTGCAAAATTTTTATACAAGATTTGTGTAAAAATTATCGCTTCCTTCATCATAGAGAGGGCACCATTGAAAGAGATTACTTTTTTTCCCTTATTAAAACCGTTTCGGGTTTTAGACATTTGATTAAAAATTATATGTTTGCACCGGATTTATGACATTTATGATCACTTCATTATGACTTCAGCAACTTTTGATGATAATAATTATAATAAAAACTTATTGCAATATTTGCAAATTATGGTGAAAACAATATTTTCTATTAATTAATATATTATTATTAATAATAAGTGAATTATCGAACGACCAAATGAAAAAACTAAGGCACCATTCTCTATAAGAACCTAGGGCACCAAAAATCCAGCACTCATGGTGGCTGTTGTATTTCAAAAATTAAAATACATACTAAAGTGGCCGAGTTTGAAACTTCCATACTGCTTATTATAGAAAAATATTTACTTTTTAGAATATGTGCTGCCATCTCTTGATGGAGATATGAATGTAACAATGCTATAATATTTATTTTATAAAGAAGCACGAAAGAAGGAAAGAACAATAGTGGTTAGTTTATATTGATTTCACTAGATGCCACGCGGAGTACAACCTTATTCAAACTAATTTCATTTATTACAAATTAGGGTAAACGTACCTAAGCTCGATTTGTGTTAAATGTCTGAGATTTTTTCTTTAAATTAAAATTCTCTTTGTAAAATTATTCTGTATTCTGACAGTTTTCTACCATTTTTTTTGTTATTTAGTGTTCTAAAAAAGATTGCTTTTTAAAATATTATAGCAATACGAGACTTAATATTGCACAGTTAACGTTTAAATGTTTGCAAATGTACCTATATATGTTTGAAACTAGATTATTTTACTAAAAAATCTTTAATTTGAGAGTGGTCCATTATATTTGTAAATATTAAAATAGTGAATATATAATAGCTTCTTTCGCTTTTTAAAATTATTTTGAAGAGTTTTCTAAATTTCATTTGGTATGTCTTTAAAAAATTTTTAAAATATTATTAAGATACCAATGTAATTATTCTAAATTAAAATTAAATTTTAAAAATTTTAACTAGAAGTACTATTATTAGCATTGTAAAGCATTTAAACAACACTTGAATAATGCTCAATTTCCAAATCAATAATTTTTTTTTGTGGATGGCTACAAATCATATGGCTTGACTTAAATCAATTTTATAAAAGGATTAAAATTATTTTATCTACGACTACCATGAAATTGCTGGTTTATTGTACAAAATACTATCTAGGTAAGCTATGTTTTACATACAGCTGTACAAAAAATGGCTCTTTACACGTATGTATGCGTAAAATACCACAACCTACTACACTTTTATTAATTTTTAAATTGAATATTATATTAAATCTGTACAAAAATTTCACCTAGCAACTGAATGTTTATAGTATATGACTGTCCACTTCAAAATTACACATAGGGAAAATTTCAATGGTAATTTATAGCGTTCCTATGGAAATTCAGTTATAATTTTCATAAAAGTTTTGCTGTTCAGTTAAGAATTACACATTAGTATTACTGAATAGCAAATTTTATTGAATAATTTATTTAAGATACAAAAATTAACAAATTATTATTGTTTATAAAGATATTCAACGTGAAAACGAGCCAACATTTCTCTTTCCTTAAGTACCACACACATATTTTTCATTTTCCATTTTTCTTCCATTTGAAGTATACTAATAATTGATATGTTTTAATTGCAAATGATTTATTTTAAAACTGGCCGTATGCCCGATGGGATTTCCCATCGACAACATCTTTTTATTACGTATTCACTTTCTGCTCACTTTTAATGTTTTTCAAAAGTCTAAATCCATATCCACGTTTATAACTTCAAAAATGATGAACTTCCCATATAAATTTTCATTTTCTATTTTAACGCCTTAGGGAATAAATTTCCAGAAACAACTGATTTTATTTATAAATAGAAGCCTAAACGCCAATTTTCATAACATCTGTGCTTAATTTCGTCCTTCTAAACTCAACAGTTGAGGTTAAATAACATATTATTTATTTTAATAGCCATAGTAACATTTTTTTATGTATCTCTAACTTCAAAAATGACGAATTTCCATACGAATTTTCGTCCCGTATTTAACCCACTTAGGGGACGAATTTTCAAAAATCCTTTCTTAGTGCTCATCTACGTTAGATAAAGAACTCCTACGCAATATTTCATTCTTCTAAACCCAACAGTTTAGGCTGTGCGTTGCCTGTCAGTCAGTCAGTCAGTGTTAGAAATTTATTAAGTAGATATTCTGACAAAATTTTGAAAAAATGAAGGTTATTGTTATTTTCCCCAGAAACACTATCTCATGAATTTCCTATGTGTAATCTTCGACTGGACGCACTATATATATATATATATATATATATATATATATATATATATATATATATATATATATATATATATATATATATATATATATATATATACATATATACATATATATATATACATATATATATATATATATATATATATATATATATATATATATATATATATATATATATATATATATATATATATACCCGGTCACATTATAATATTAAACAATTTTTATGTACCTAAAATTGTTAAAAAAAATTTTTTACCCGTTTGTAAATAATTATTTTTAAAAAAGAAAGGACCCTTCGGGTAAAGAGGGGAACAAGTGCCTAAATGGGAAATTAAAAAACTAATAGTAGTATTAAGTGTGCTATCAGCTATGTTATGTACCAATATTAGGGCTTTAAACGTAATCATCTTCGGGTAAAACCACTTTAAGTGAAATTCGAATATTTCCAAGTTTTTCCTCAATGCGTGCTCGGATCTTTTTCAAAGTCGACTTGCATATAGAACAGTGGGAGAGCTAATTTTTGGTGTATATTGAAGGTCATTCTAAGGTCACGTGCAGAAAAAGGATGCAAAAAACTCTGCTTGATGTGCTGTAAAAATATGAAGATGCCACCGGACAATGAGGCCATCATTTTCTAACAGAACGTGATAAAATTAGTATAGAACCCGACTCTCGTAAAATTCGAGATAGTCTAAGACCCTCATTTAAAACAATATTTGTGCCCGAGGTGGCAATTTCTTAAATTTTTTTTATTAAGTTTGCGAGCATATTGAGACGTCAGCTCAGTATCCAATTTTTCTTGAAGCGAACCCATACGGCCATACCCGTTGTCTTTAGTGTTATCGCATGAAGAGTTAAACTGGTTAAGTTATTAACCACACAAAGTTTTACATTATAAAGCACTTTATTTGTAAAATAATAAATATATGAAAATTAGAATAAATTGTTACATTTTAAGTGTTTTTAAATTAATACAAAAAAAAAAAAAAAAAATAATTACAATTCACCATAATAATGGTTATTAAAATTGAAGTACACGTATAGTACGGGAGGTACTGGCGCATGAGTACCGAAAACTATTCCACCTCAATTTTTTTATGCGATCCTGTTGACATTGCCCTACTGATGATATAAATGCATGTTGCCAGGGGGCAACCCGGGGCCATATTGCTTAAACCGGAAGTTGTTTAAACAATTGCAAGGAATTGTCATTTTTTAACCGGACAAATTTTTTTTATATTCTTTATTGAAATACAAATAAAAAAGGTCCTATGACTTTTTACGATAAAGTTAATAGTTTTCGAGATATGAATTTTTAAAAGTTCGAAAAATCTCAAATTTGGGTACTTTTGACCCATGAAAAATATATTAAAAAAAAATAATAAAATATAAATAATATTTTTTTTAAATTCTTTATACAATAGTTAATAATATCCTTAATAGAGATTTAAAAAAATTTCATTGTTTATACCTGTTTTTTAATTGTTAATTTCGCGCACTCACAAGTATGCGTCCCTTGCCTTTAAAATACCTTTAAGTATTTTTTCAACCGGACAAATTTTTTTTATATTCTTTATTGAAATACAAACAAAAAAGGTCCTATGACTTTTCACGATCAAGTTAATATTTTTAGAGATATGAATTTTTAAAGGTTCGAAAAATATAGAATCTTTAAAAATTCATATCTCTAAAAATATTAACTTGATCGTGAAAAGTCATAGGACCTTTTTTGTTTGTATTTCAATAAAGAATATAAAAAAAATTTGTCCGGTTAAAAAATGGCAATTCCTTGCAATTGTTTAAACAACTTCCGGTTTAAGCAATATGGCCCCGGGTTGCCCCCTGGCAACATGCATTTATATCATCAGTAGGGCAATGTCAACAGGATCGCATAAAAAAATTGAGGTGGAATAGTTTTCGGTACTCATGCCCCAGTACCTCCCGTACTAGTATATAGACGTGCGTTCTTGTTGAATTGTAATTTAATAATTGAATTGTTTTTAATATTTTTAAACAAAATTGAATATTTTTGTTTTTTACAAAGGTTCCTACAAAATTAAATTATTATTAAATTAATAACAATGTTTTGTTTAGAAAATAAAAATTATTTTTGGAATAGTTTCCAATGACAAAAAATATATTGTAACATTGTTTCCAAAATTTAGTATTCCACCAGATTCCCAGGCGTCATTGTTTAACCTGACTGACCATCAAAAAATAAACCTAACGTGTGTTATTCAGTATCTATGCAAATAATCATCTAAAATAATAATCATCATCTATGTTAGTGCTGGTTAGTGCTCGGGTTGTAGCGCTAATGCTCAAATCGTTCAGATTTTAGAGCCGAAAATGTTTTAAACACATAATTCAACAATTACTTTTGCGCGGAAAATTTAAAATTAATTGTTTTAGCGCGAAAAATTTAAATTAGAGCACGATTCAACTTTCTACAATTAGACAATATTTTAAGAGATTTTTAATTAGCTGCGTCTGCGCGTTACTCTAAATTGACAAAAATACTTATTTTTCACGCTGAAACAATACAAGTTGCTTCCGCGTGGACAATTTAAAATAATACGGAGGCGCAACTCATTAACAATCGTTTGAATTTATAGATCCATGAAGTTTGCGCCTCGATTTCAGCATTAAAGATGGAATTTTTATAATTATTAAACAATTTATTTTAAATTCTCCGGTCGTACGTCGCTTAGCGTAATAATTAATAATTACTGAATTATTTTCGAAAGTTGCTAGAATACAAATGTCTTTGTTAATCATATTTTTTTGTTTTTACTTCGATTTTACTTTTACGATTATCTTAAAACGATTACGATTAGGATTATCTAAAAATGCCATATTTCGAGAAAGTATTAATTGCGATATAAATTTAACATTATTTTTTCCTACGCTTAATTTTAATCATTGAATTGTCTGTATGTCATAATATAACTTAGATACAGCAGAACCTCGATAATTCGGCCCTCGATAATCCGAACCTTCCAGTAATCCGGCTAGATTCTAAAAGTTGTAGTTTTAAGAGAATAACTTATAACAAATAGTAGATACAATTTTACACACATTTACATTCTATATTTACAGTCAATTAGTACGGTACAAAATAGAATTGTATTATTTGTATTGTACAGTAATTAATCACGCGAAACGCCGAACTGCCTGCTACTGTACTGGTGACGAATCCAGGGACTCTTAGCTTTTTGTTTTGTAAACAAAGATTTAAAATTTCAGTAGAGATTTGTAGTCTGTTGTGTGGATTTAATTTACTTTTCAAATAAAGAGTTATTGTATTAAACAAAATGCGTAATTATTAAAAACCTCCAACTCTAAGGTTTAGGTGCATGTCTGCTAATTTGTATCCCACTAATTTGTACTAATTTGTACCTCAGTTTCAGAATTTGTACTCATAAGGTGGCGGGGATATTACGGGGGTTCCAAATCCGGGCCAACGACATGCCAGCCCGGCCATGTCTGAAATTTGATATTAAAACTTTACCACGACTTAGTACCTAATTTATACTCCAGTTTCAGAATTTGTACGCGTAAGATGGCAGAGATATTAAGGGGGGCCTAAAACCAGGCCAGTACAATGCCAGCCCAGCCCTGTGGGAAATTTGATATAAAAACTATACCACGATTTAGTACAACTATTTTGTACTCCAGTTTGTACCAGGGCATTGTACTGCCCTGGTTTTGGGATCCCCTTAATATCTCCACCATCTTATGGGTACAAATTCTGAAACTAGAGTACAAAATAGTACAGAATAGATACAAAATCGTGGTATAGTTTTTATATCAAATTTCCTACAGAGCCGGACTGGCATGTCACTGTCCCTGTGTAAGGAACTCCTTAATATCTCTGCCATCAGGTACAAATTCTGAAACTGTAGTACAAAATAGTACAGAATAGGTACTAAATTGTGGTATAGTTTTTATATCAAATTTCCGACATGGCCGGGCTGGCATGTCGCTGGCCCGGATTTGAGACCTCCCTAATATCTCCGCCACCTTATGAGTACAAATTCTAAAACTGGGGTACAAATTAATACAAATTAGGTACTAAATCGTGGTATAGTTTTTATATCGAATTTCCGACATAGTCGGGCCAGCCAAATGCACCTCTAAGATTTTATTGTAAATGAATGTACAATGACTTCTTTACTCTACACGTGAAATTACTGTATATAGGTTTTAGTAAATGAAGGAGCCAGTTTTGAAAAGTGCCTACAAACCCAGTACATAGAACAGCAGTGCTTGCTGTTAACTTCTTAGAGGAGCTATAGAGGGTCTGAAATTCATTACATTGTAAACGGTCTCTCGATGGTCCGGCTTTTTTGCAAATCCGGCCTACCGGCCGCCCATTTAAGCCGGATTATCGAGGTCTTACTGTAATTAGATTTCAGAATATAACGGTAAATTATTTGCAGAGTCCCTGTTGTTAATGCCAATTAATATTATAAATCCGAAAGTGAGTTTGTATGTTTCATTGTTTTTTGTTTTTTTATTGCTTCAACAGTTTAATCAGTAGATTTAAAATATTGCCCAGAGAAAACTTAGGGGCTGAGGGGTATACATAGCCTACTTTTGCCCTAGGGAAAAATTTTATTTCTGTTGCAAAACTCCTAAGAAAATATCTGTCAAGAGCGAGTCAAGCTTCCACAATTAGAGTTCCGTACAGTGAGCAGTCAGTAGACCAAATTAAACTATATTTATTTATGTATATTTAAACTTTCTTCAAATTTTCTGTCGCCTCAATCTCCGAGGTAAGTTACGTTACAAGATTAAATTTTCCCAGAAGGGCTAAGATTAATAGAAGTAATTTTCCAAATTAAATTTGATATTTGAAAAATATAATTCATAATAAATTTATTTTATTTGAAATTACATCCTATTCGATTTAAGAACACTGCACTATTTCCTCAACAGTCTTTTTACTACAAAAAATACTTCATGATTATATACTTACTGATATCAAATAATTCAAAAAATGGCAAATTAAAACGTCAAAATATTGAATTTATAAAAAACGCAAAAATCAAAATTATCATTATTTAATAATATCCATAGTAATTAGCCTATTTAACAGCTCTGTAAAGTTTATGGCGAGTGTTTTGAGTGCTGTAAAGTTTACAGAGAAATAACAGAATGTTAGCTAACATTTCTGTTAAAAATTGCGTACAGAATACCATTTTTTAACATTCTGTAATTTAACAGTCTAACAGAGGTTTTACAGACTGTTAATAGTTACAGAATCTACCAATAAAATGTAACTCAAGTCTTGAATAAAACCTGAAGGACGAAAAGTTAAAAAATTAAACAATTATATTGTATTACAGATATTATTATTTCTATTAAACGCGGTAATATATAACAGATTATGTCAAACATTAGTCTTAACGAAAAATAAAAAAATAATTAGTTGTCCAGGAGGAACAACTGGTTAGGTTTCGTACCAATCGAACCAAACGGGGAATACTAATCGTTGTCGCTTTCTTCGTAAACAATTGGCGATACATGTAAATTCATCTACAATTCATGTTTTCGCTAGCAGTTTATTATTGGAAAGAGAACAGTTTGTATAGGTGCCATTATTTGTATTGTTGGAGAAAAATGTTTAAAATTTTTTGCTGTGTCCGGCGGTTTGTCACATCTCTCGCCGGTCCTGGGTCTGCAGCATTTCTGAATAAGCTGTACATGAATTTATATGTATTGACAAATGTTTACGAAGAAAGCGACGGCGCTTAGTGTTCGCCGTAATGGGGTTGGTAGGAAATCAGAGCCCCGTTCTTTCTCCTGGGCAATTAATTATTTTTTTATCTTTTGTTAAAAAATATGTTTGACATATGGGTTGATTCTGTAACTACATTATTACAGACTGTTATTTTGCAGTACAGAGCTCTGTAAAATTGTTTTTAACAGAATGTTAAAAATTTGGTATTCTGTAAGCCACTATGTTAAGATGCCAATTACATTTTATATGTTTTATATATTCTACTGTTGTTGAACTATTTATGTTAAATTACCATGGATTTGTGTATATAAAATGTAAAAAATTAATTCTTTTATAGCGATTTATGTTAAATGGAGAGATAAATTATGTGTATTACCCATGTATATTAAACTCACGTAAAATTATCATGATTATGGGTTAAGCTATTTCTAAATTAGATATTCGGGAATTCTCTAGACAACCAGTTCCTTATAATGGTTATAATATTTCAGGCCACTCGTCAAATGGTAAAATAGGCATATGTACCTATAATGCTATAATTTCGATATCTAATTTACACATATCAGAGCTTTTCGTAGATATCGGTACCGATAGTTTTAGAAATACTTCAAGCCCACCAAGTCTCTGGGAAAAATTTTTCATAAATTATTGACACTTTTATGGGTAAAAATTTTTTTAAAAAAATTGTGAAAACAGGTAAAGTAAGGAGCGCTTATTCACTATCAAAAGACAATGCATTGTGCATTAAATACGTAGACAACAAAATAAGAATTGACAATACTATGAATAAGAATACTTGTTGAAATACATTAAATAACTGAAGCACTGTCGAGAAAAGGTAAAACGCTTCATGTGGACAAATTGTGTCAATGCGATTTTGTCCTGAAAACATTCACTGTATATAAAAAAAATATGATTCATAATAAATTTATTTTATTTGAAATTACATCCTATCCGATTTAAGAACACTGCACTATTTCCTCAACAGTCTTCTTACTACAAAAAATACTTTATGATCACATACTTACGGATATCAAATAATTCAAAAAATGACAAATTAAAACCTCAAAATATTGAATTTATAAAAAACGCAAAAATGAAAATTATCAATATTTAATAATATCTATAGTAATTAGCCTATTTAACAGCTCTGTAAAGTTTATGGCGAGTGTTTTGAGTGCTGTAAAGTTTACAGAACAATAACAGAATGTTAGCTAACATTCCTGTTAAAAATCGCGTACAGAATACCATTTTTTAACATTCTGTAATTTAACAGTCTAACAGAAGTTTTACAGACTGTTAATAGTTACAGAATCGACCAAATATAATCTGTTATTTATTATTGTGTTCAATAGCAACAAAATACACTGATTTCTCGTTGTAAGCAACTTGAAATATAATCATATATCTTACTCTTTTTAGATAATAAAATTCGCATATACATAAAAAGAGTAAGGTATATGATTCTATTTCAATTTTGATGTTTCTTACAACGAGAAACCAGTGTAATATCTGTAATACAATTTAATTGTTTAATTTTTTAATTTTTCGTCCTTCAGATTTTATTCAAGACTTGAGCTACAATTTAATGTGTTCATTTGTCAATTTTTCTTATTTTTTATTTTATAACATTAATTAAATAGGTCCGTGAAGTTGCCGCCCCCCATTCTTGCAATAACGATGAAAATTTTGTAGTCGTTAGTGCTACATTAGTGATGCTTAGTGCTCAAATTTTAGCGTTAGTGCTCTGTCGGTTCAGATTTTATAGCATAAAATTTTTGGGGGGAGTGGGCCAACTTCACGGAAGTCCCCCCCCCCACATGAGCTGTAATGATGAAAATAATATCGTTGGTTAGGGCTATGTTAGTGCTGGTTAGTGCTCGGGTTGTAGCGCTAATGCTCAATTCATTCAGATTTTAGAGCCGAAAATGTTTTAAACACACAATTCAACAATTACTTTTGCGCGGAAAATTTAACATTAATTGTTTTAGCGCGAAAAATTTAAATTAGAGCTCGATTCAACTTTCTAAAATTAGATAAAATTTTAAACGATTTTTAATGAGCTGCGTCTGCGCGTTACTCTAAATTGACAAAAATACTTATTTTTCACGCTGAAACAATAAAAGTTGCTTCCGCATGGACAATTTAAAATAAGCCGGAGGCGCAGTTCATTAATTATCGTTTGAATTTATAGCTCCATGAAGTTTGCGCCTCGATTTCAGCATTGAAGACGGAATTTTTATAGTCGTTAGTGCTATTTTAACGCTGGTTATTATATGGAAAGTTTTATTTTAAATTTTTATATTTAGTCTTTATTTTAAATACTTTCCGTTCTTTACAATATACCTATATTACTTTATGTAATACTTATATTTCTTTCGAGGCCTGATAATCTAACTTTCACGCAGAAAATTTGAAATAATAGATACTATGTAAACCATCAAGAAATTTTTTTAAGTCTATTTAGAACCAGTACTAGGCTTGCCACCGATCCTATTTACGTATAGAGCATACTTATCGAATTTGAATATCTCTTCAAAAAAAGAAGGCATTCTCAATTGTGACATGGATACTGAACTTAATGTCATTATTGAGAATTGTTATTTTTAGGGCTTCGTACTTTAAAAGTGCTTCGTACTTTAAATAAAAAAAAAAATGGCTACTATTTAATGTTTTCTTTATATATCTTGAAAGTAGACTATATGTCTGACAAGAAAATATGTATTTAAAAGAAAAAAAACTACAATTGGTATTACCTGTGGGACGCCAAACTTTGGTCTAACTGTGATTTTCGTTCAAAATAACAAATTTTCGATAACATTCCAATTTTTTTTATATACGAGTATAGTGCAGGTAAGAAGCAGTTTCTTTTTTATGTTATTTTAATGTTCTCATGTTACTGTACAATTTATTTAAAAATTACGTTCTTTCCACTTTGCGCTATAGATGTCGATTTTAAATCAATTAGTCGAAAATCGATTAATCGAAGCTTAAAAAATCGATTCTTTTTTTATTTTTTCATTTGAATCGTTTCATGAATCGATTATTAAAAGTAAGAGATCGATAATCGATTTTTTCCAAAAATCATTTCATTTTAATTGTAATTCTACAAAGAAGCGTCTTAAAATGAAACACCAAAAACGTTATTCTTAATTGTCACTTTTTACTCGCTGTTATCAACGAACCGCTCATATGTATTATACGCTAACTACATATATATACGCACTATCTTATCTAGTAGAAGACTATTTATCCAAAAGGAAGGAAGACCACCTATCTGGCAAACGATCCTTTTCTCACAAAAGCGACTTATTTAAAAAACATTTTTTTGTCAGTTTGCTTGAAATTTTTGAATAAACTTGGTTCATTCCTTGGTATTCGTCCTACATATTCAATTGCGTTATTTGCTATAATTATAATTGAAAAGTTAACTCATCGCCTTTACAAATATAATGTAAGGCGTTTTTACACGATATTACCCATGCAATATCAATTAAGTCCCTTAACAAAAATTATCAGCTAATTTTATTAAACTTTTCAAAATTTCGATTTTTTAGATCGATCTCACAGAATCGATTTTTTTAGCCGATTTTTTTTGAATTGATTTTTTAAATTTCGATTTAAATTGATCCAAAAATCGAACTTTTTTTGGAGAATCGACATTTTTACTTTGCGTTCATAGGTAAACACAAATAAAATGATTTTACAATAAATTAAATAATTGGTCATTATATAAATGCATAAAATAAATTTACTGAAGTGCCACCACAACACAAACTTGTTGGAACATATCACTTCGTCGTTTTGACGGCGTATAGGAGTGACAAAAATGGAAATTTCCCACTTTTTACATAGACGACCAAGGTCTTAATAAAATATTACAAATATTACAATATAACATAAAGATATATATATATATATATATATATATATATATATATATATATATATATATATATATATATATATATATATATATATATATGTATATATATATATTATATATATATATATATATATATATATATATATATATATATATATATATATATATATATATATATATATATATATGTATATATATATATATTATATATATATATATATATATATATATATATATATATATATATATATATATATATATATATATATATATATATATATATACAGACTGGTCCAGAATTATGTACCGTAATTGCTGGAGCTGATAGTATGTTCAAAAATAATGGTACCTTTTCATCTACACTTTTTTCCAAAACTCAATAATAAGGGTGATAAAGCAGAGGGGTAAAGTGTAGAGGGGTGGAACGAAACTAAATTCTTCTTTTAGAAACAATTTTGGGCGCTTTTGATTACTCGATTCATAATCTAGGGGTGCGTATAAACATTAAGATAATTAAATTTATGGTATCAATTATTCCATCACTTATGATTAGGGGATAATTTGGAAATAGATACTTCTACTTTAAATTACTCGAAAACGGTAATATTTATCGGAATATAACAAGTATACCTTTTTTGCGTGAAATTGTCTGAGGAATCATATTATCAAGGATTTTCTTTAAATAATTGCAAGTTAAAAAAGAAAAGACGTGATAACTCACACCTACCACCCAAAATCACCCCTTAGTCATGAGTGGTGGAATAAGTGTTGACATAAATTTAATCCTTATAACGCAAAATAAGTACCCCCAAAATATCAATCCGTTGTTCAAAAGCGTTTGGAAAATATTTAAGAAATAATGGTTTTCGTTTCACCCCTTTACAGAGTTGTATCTCCCTTATTATTGAGTTTTGAAAAAAAGTGTACATGAACAGGTACCATTATTTTTGAACGTACTACCAGCTCTAGCAATTACGGTACATAATTCTGGACCACCTTATATATATATATATATATATATATATATATATATATATATATATATATATATATATATATATGTATATATATATATTATATATATATATATATATATATATATATATATATATATATATATATATATATATATATATATATATATGGCTGTGGCTGTAACAGCTGAATTTTCGATTCGAAAATTCGCTAAAAATCAACGGTACACAATAAAGACGTACTGTTGAATATGGTCATAGTATGCGTCTGTTTCTCTTGATTATACAGGACAACGATAAAATTTGAGTACATTTGTATTCACTCCATTTATACTTTGTATATGTGACATGTCTAAAAGTACTAATTAAGTTAAATAACTCCAAACTTCTACGACAGGCGCATCAATGATTGATTTAGAAATTTAACTCTTGCTATTTTTGAAATGTTTTTACATCATTTAAACCAATAATACCCCTGTTGCAGCACCTGCATAACATAGCGAATTTCTAAATATTGGGCACTGGCGGATTTCATCTAAGACCCGTGCCCATTTAAAATAGTTTAACTTTCTAAGAGTAAAAGAATTTTTAAAATCAGTTGGATAAATTATTTTTGGTATTTTTAGGACCCAAGAACCCGAACGGACTTTGTTCGAAATTAGTTCTCTAGCGGTGAAAAAAATATAATGTACATATTACTGAAAATATGAATTATTAGTTAACAGTTTCTGTTTCGTATGAAATTAAATTATTCATAACTAATATTGTAAAGATGTTTTTTTAAAAACAGAAAATTATTTTACAAAGATCAGATGGTCAGAGCCGGATTAGAAAAAATTTTTAAGGGCCCCTTATTTTAGTATCAAATTTTTTCTGTTAAAAAACACTTTTGGTTCAAAATTTGTTGACAAATACTAATTATACAAGTCATATATACCCACTATTTTCGTACGGAGACTTATATTCCGTACAGCCTGTGTATAAGAATTTATACAAAAGGAACAATTTTTTCGGACTTTTACAATTAGAATTTAGTACATGCTAAGTTTTACCAGTGACGGTTGGTAAATGTTGGTTTTCGTAATAAAACAGTGAGTACTTCTCAATCATTTATTAACTTCCCATTGGAAGTTATTGTAATGGGTCCGATTTTACGAATCGCTAATTTTGACATATCTCCGTGTTTCAGGGTCATTAGAATCCGAATCCATCGTTTTTAGCGTGATGTCTGTGTGTGCGTTCGTTAGTTCGTTCGTGAATTTTTTTTCGTCTCGCATATCTCGAGAACAAATGATAATATCAACTCCGGACTAATTTCATTAGATGTGTGTAATCAAAAAATGAAGACCGGATAAAGTTTTCAGCAAATTTGGATTAGCGGTTTGTTTTTTGTGATAAAAAAAAGGAATTAACTTTATTAACATAACATAGATTGTAGGGGACGGACGGGCAAGACGGAGAGGTTGGGCAAAAAGAATAATAGCCTAATTGAGCTAGTTAGATGTACGATTGACTCAGATCCAATGTTATCTGCTTCTTCACTTTGCACTTAATGGGATCATTTGTCAAAAGGAGGCACTGTAGTTTATTTGCGTGTTTAGTGGCCGAAAAACAGTTTTGACGGGAAAAAAATCAATAATTAAAGGTAAGTAATTTACAAATTATTTCTTTGTGTATTGCAGTTATTTATTTTTAATGATTTCTGTAATTTGTATGATCATTATGAGCAACAAATTCGTGCTCGTATTAAATTTGAATCTATTAGTTTGTAATTGTAGGTTAAGTTAGTTAAAAATGTGCTTGGTGGGCAAAATGGAGTCAGGCAAAATGAATAATAAAATGAAGCTTCTCTAGTCAAAAGGAAAATTGTTTTAATTAATTCTGGATCTTCCAATGAAAAAGATAAGAAAATTCGTTTAAAAATGATAGAGTCAATCAAAGAAAATCAAAGAGGTAATTATTTTTGTACGGTCTTACAAGAAAAATACATATATCCGCAATAGAAGACTGGATACGGTATAATTTTTGCCAGGAATGAATCCATGAAGCGTGCTCTTTATACACAGGTTGATTTTCCTTTTGCGATCGTCGTCGTTGCCCTTTTGCGATAATTGCGACGATTAATTAATTAATTTTTATTAGTATTAGTTTTGCCCGTCCAAGATATTCATTTTAACCACCCTAGTAGGGCAAAAAGAATAATTGCAATTTTTTTTCAAATGATTTTTAATGTGGTAAGATAAGAATTTTTATTAATTTTCTGTTTACTTGATTAATCTTAAGTAACTGAAGACTTGTTAACTTGAGATAAATAAATAATTTTGTTGTAATCTCATACTTTTTTTTAGAGATGAAATTAGCATATCCTTCTTGCCCGTCCATCCCCTATGGATTTTTTACCATGTCTTTATTATATAATGGCCCAAGAACCTTCCGTGATGTTAAAAATCCAAGTAAATTATTGTAAAATTTAATAAAATTTAAAAAAAAGGAAAGAAAAACTAAACGGAAAAACGAAATAAGAAACTTTTTATGAAATATTTTTTTCCTCACGTATCATGAGAACCGTAATAAATGAAAAAAGAAAATTAATCATTGAAAGTCGCTAATTGTTCATCGTCAAAAACGAGAAAAGACGCTAGACCGGACATAAAATCATAAAGTAAAGAATCCGAGGACCAAAATCTTAACATGAAAGGCTTGACTTATGGTTCTTGGACTAAAATTAAAAAATTAAACAAGCTCCTATTTTAAATTTTTCATGTAGTAAATTGATTTCAAAACTTTCTGGAAATTATGCTTTTTAAATGAGCAGACCAAATAACTTTTGCAATTTTCATCTGATTGACTTTAAATTTGAACTGTAACTTCTTACAAATAACACTACCCAAGTGCTCTAATCTCGTCGAACATAGACTAACACTTGCAAACCAGAAAACTTTGGCAGAAATAGGTGTAAAAAATATAGAAAAAGAGTAAATAAACAAATATACACATGGCTAAATTACCAATTAAGTAAGTACTGGAAAATACATGAATCGTTATCGGAAAATAAAAATTTACATTTTCATTATGAAATAAACATAAAATTAAAAAAAATATAGAAGGTATTTGTCATCAATAATAATGCAATATAATCTATCCTATTTTGTTCTTCCTTATATGTCTTGAATACCACACATATTTCGGAAAAACGCAAAAACTTTTATGCTCTAATTTTTGGTGCTATTTTTATTTATGATGGTAAGAATTTGATACACTGAACCACTCAGGCTGTACAAGAAAATTTACTTCGATTTTCACCCCTCCAGCCCTTTTATAAACCCAACCCTAGTTTAACCTATACAGATGAATAGGTCTTTTAAAGAGGAACATTTCGTCAGTTTAAAGTTTTCCTCTATCTCTTATAGTTTTCGAGGTATCTTAAGAAATATTATTTGAACCCCCTATTTTGGGGCTGGTTTCACTCCGTGAACGTCGGCCTTGGTCGATAAAAAAATACACTTCCTTAATTTTGCCTATTCTACACACCAGCAAAATTTCAAGAAGATTGGCAATTAGCATTTGGGTAGTGTTACTTGTTAGATACATTTTAAAGAAACCTACGCTTTTAACGATTGATTAAAAATGAAGTCTTTTTATAAACACGTATAAACAATAAGATTTTGTTAAAAAATAGGAAAAAATATTCAAATTTATATCAATTTTCCAAAAATTATTTTTTTTTAATAAGCGCGTAGGTATATTTCTCCGATAAATCAAATGTAAATTATGAAAAAAAAAATTTGTCTTACGTGCAGAGAAGAAAACGTTACTCGGCATACCACAGACCTTCTCCAAAAAAAGACATGCTGTTTCAAACGTCTGTACTGGCGCCATTTTGCAATTCCTTTGCCAAAGAAAAATTTGTTTTCTACTTCTCATTATATGTATAACAAACCTTCAAAATTTCATTTTGAATATTTTATTACATCATGAAAGAAAATAAATCCCAAATAACATCTATTTTTCGAGCATTTAATAAATGTAACCGCTTAAATGAATATCTTTACTCTTTCAAATTTTATTTTTAATATCTTTATCGCCATTAGGATAATTTTAACTGGAGAGGTTAACCAAGCCTCCAAGGAATAAACTTAAAGTTTCATTGAAATCTCTTCAGTCTTTGCGTCAACTACGCACATTGAAAACTCATTATTTTATTATATAGGTACCTATATAGATACGTAAATGGATGCAGTTCGTTCCGCTATGAGGTGCTAGATCTAAAGCGATACTGTTTTCTATATCAAAATATTGCTAATGCACTTTTCTGTTGAAAAACGTGTTTATAAAATCATATTCATAATAATTTATTTCTTTCATATAATGAAATATTTATAGATTATTAAGTACTTTTTTATGCAATGTTAAATTACCAAGCTTTTTATTAAATTTACTTTTCCTTTTCCCATCTGTTCCAATAAAGACGAGATTCCGTGTGTAAAATCTGATAAGTTCTAAAATTATAAATTAATTAAACTGTAGCAATAGACATGAAAGAAAATTGTAACAAGTTGAAAATACGAATTTAACTGTTTGCCTAGAGTCAACATTTATATTTGATTTACATTCTTTCATAACTTATTTCTTGAGTTTCAGTTTGGGTAAAGTAATGCAGTATAATTTCAGAAACAATTCTGTAGGTGTTGTAAGATTTTAAGGAATTTAGTCAAATTTGTTAAGCCGATTGTTTAATTAGTCCATATGTAATAATGATCTAATCAATTGTTGACTACTATCTATAATGAGAGAAAAAAATAATACAACTCTATGGTATAGTTTAAGGGGAGGTTTACTCGAGAGTCCTTAAAATTTATATATTTTTCTAGAATTTTTTTCTCAAGAACGGAAGTAAATAGCAATTTGAAATTTTGTACACATATTTATTAAGTATTAAACTAGGGTAAAAGCTCCCTTTGTGGAACGGTATCTAATTATGAACATTTACATATTAATGAAGTTATTTCTGAAAGAAACGTCTGATAACAAAAATTATTATTAATAGAATGATTGTTTTTCAATTTAAATTCACCTCGCATTTAAAGTTTCCTTACTTAATTAAAGAAATAAATATGTAAATGTCAAAACTGTTCTAGTATTAGATACCGTTCCACAAAGGGGGCTTTTACCCTATACAAAAAAAAATTTTTTAAGGAAAAATATAAAAAATTGTCCATTTTATAGATACTGCAGTGTGACGATCCGAAAATCCAATGCCTTGTTGGCGGACATCTTAGCGCCAGTAATAAACCACCGAAATCCAAAAACAAAAAAGATTTATAAAATATATGAAGAGTACCGGCACCTCTACCTATAATATAAATAAATTGCTGAAAGGATAAAAAATGGCGGATGTTTGAACTTTTGATTACGATTTTTATCTTATTTTTCGCTCTTTAAAGTAAACTTAAAGATAAAAAAAATTATTGAAAGTGTATCAAACTTATGTAGAGGTGCCGAAGAATTGTATTATCTTTAAAATTAAAAATTTAAAAAAAGGATCCATCGAATAGTTTTTGAGTTATTGTGTCCGCCAGTTCCAAAAATGTAGTTCCGAGATATTATAAAATATATATAAAGAAACGTATTTTCAAAATTTTATATTTAATACTCATTATTGCGTGAACTACGTTTTTTGAATTTTTTTTATAGAAAGTTGGATTCGGTTAATGTGCAAGAATCTTGTTTTTAAATTATTTTCAGTAAAATCACTTTGGGAACATATTCTACACATAATTTGCTATAAATTTCGGCAAAAAAAAATCGATTTTTTTATCAAATCTCAAGTAAACCTTCCCTTAAATTACTTTCAGCAAAATCACTTTGGGAACATATTCTACGCATAATTAGCTACCAATTTCTGCAAAAAAAAATCGAATTTTTTTAACGACTCTCAAGTAAACCTCCCCTTAACAGTTACTTTTGAAGACATAACGTCATTCAGCTAAAGCGGGTTCTACACGATGCTACGAACGTTCCTTCCAACGTTCGATCGAACGTTTGAGGCAATTAAGTTCGATAGTTGGTGCGACGCCTACTCACAAGTAAAGGTCCCGAGGCCGGACCTATCGATTTTGATGAAACTAAAATATGTTGTAGAACACTAAAAACTAAGGGACACGTGTTTTTTTTTATCTGCGGAAAAACGGTTTGAAGGGGTGAAATCGCCCTCCAAAAATTGGGGTAAAAATTTAATTTTTCAAATATCTCGAAAACAGTAAGAGATAGAGCAAAAGTTTAAATTGGCGATATTACCCTTTTTTAAAGAGCTATCTATTGATATGCAATTTGTTCAAATTACATCAACAGGGGTGGTTGGGGGTTAAAATTTGGGGGTTAATTTTTCAAAAATGGGGTGAAAAATAAACAATATAAAAATTTTGTTTACAGATTTGAAATCTACGTCAAAAAATCTAATTGACCTGTTTTTGCTCAATATCCTAATATTAAGTCTAGGGGTAGTTAACTAGAGGGTGACTATGTCGAATAATCGTACTATTTGGGTATTTCAAGAAGTTCTTCTTCATGGAAAATAGCTTAAGACAATTAAAATAACGTAGAAATGAAATTCTCGAATTCAAAATTAAGTTTAAGCAACATTGGAGAGGGGGTGAGTCACCCTCTTAAATTACATACTAGTTTATATACACTAATTTTTGCTATTAACACACTGATAGTGGGTAAAATAATGTCACAATAAGTGGTTCTGAAGTTGGATTAAAATGAAATTCTCGAATTCAAAATTGAGTTTGAACAACATTGGAGAGGGGGTGAGTCACCCTCTTAAATTACATACTAATTTACATACACTAATTTTTGCAATTAACACACTGACAGGGGGTAATAATGTCACAATAGATGGTTCTGAAGTTGGACTAAAATGAAATTCTCGAACTCAAAATTGAGTTTGAACAACATTGGAGAGGGGGTGAGTCACCCTCTTAAATTACATACTAGTTTACATACACTAATTTTTGCAATTAACACACTGACAGGGGGTAATAATGTCACAATAGATGGTTCTGAAGTTAGACTATCGTACGTAAGGTTTTTATTAGGTTTCGTTATTTTAGGTTAGGTTATGTAATTTTCGGTATCGATAATGTTCGATAAGGAAAACTATGATATTCATTAAAAAACAAACCTAATAAAGACTTTACATATGATAGTCCAACTTCAGAACCACTTATTGTGACATTATTTTACCCACTATCAGTGTGTTAATAGCAAAAATTAGTGTATATAAACTGGTATGTAATTTAAGAGGGTGACTCACCCCCTCTCCAATGTTGCTCAAACTCAATTTTGAATTCGAGAATTTCATTTCTACGTTATTCTAATTGTCTTAAGCTATTTTCCATGAACGAGAACTTCTTGAAATACCCAAATTAGACGACTATTCGACATAGTCACCCTCTAGTTAACTACCCCTAGACTTAATATTAGAGCATTGAGCAAAAACAGGTCAATTCGATTTTTTGACGTAGATTTCAAATCTGTAAACAAAATTTTTATATTGTTTATTTTTCACCCCCTTTTTGCAAAATTAACCCCCAAATTTTAACCCCCAACCACCCCTGTTGATGTAATATGAACAAATTGCATACCAATAGATAGCTCTTTAAAAAAGAGCAATATCACCAATTTAAACTTTTGCTCTATCTCTTACTGTTTTCGAGATATTTGAAAAATTAAATTTTTACCCCAATTTTTAGAGGGCGATTTCACCCCTTCAAACCGTTTTTCCGCAGCTAAAAAAAAATACGTGTCCCTTAGTTTTTAGTGTTCTACAATATATTTAAGTTTCATCGAAATCGATAGGTCCGGCCTCGGGACCTTTACTTGTCAGTGGACGAAGCTATTATCTGTCTGATGTTATCTCTAATGTTATACACTGATGTTGTCTCTCTTCACATGAACGAGTCGTGCAGCTGCTGAGTCGAACCAACCAACGCAACCAACATTGACCTTCAAACGTTCGAAGCATCCCTTTGACTCGGTGCAAGAATACCGACATCGAGCGGGACATGGCCAAATGCGAATGTTTGACGCTCGACATTGGACACTCGTAGGTTCGAACAACGGCCACACGATGCTATGAACCCTATGAACCATCGAACGTCCAATGTTGGAAGGTGTTCGTAGCATCGTGTAGAACCGTCTTAACCATGAGTACTTTCATTAACATTTGTCATGCTAACAATACACGTAAACACATGTTTTATTGTTCAAATAACAATTTTTAATTTGTAATTAGAATACTGGTGCCAAGTTCACAATACTATGTTGCAAGGCCAAATCAAAATACAAGTGCGTTCACTACGGAGATTCTTCAACTATTCGCACCATTCGTAGTAAAGTATTTTGTAACAGTATTACTAGTAGTGGTGGAAAAATATAGAACATACATATTTCAAGAATGAAAAGTTTGAAATGGTCATGTATGTACACATCTATACGCTGCTATATAGGCTACGTTAAAAACAAGTGAAGTGTTTATGGTTATTATTAATTGTAGTGAGAAAAATACCCCCAACTAGAGAGCTGATATTTTAGTGAATTTTCAAATATTTTAAAGAAAAGTAAGTTTTTGTAAAAATTATATATGTACAAAATATTTAATAAATATTCCAAGAGCAATGTTGGAATATCATTTTATCCGCGATTTTAAAGAATAATTTAATTAAAAATATTTTAGTTGAGATTTTTTTTATTGATTACTGCACAAGTTGTCAATTTCTTTTTTTTAATAGCTAATTTCTTAGGTAAATTAAAAGTGAAATTATTACGATTGTGTGTCATGGTGAATTATGTAATTTTGAATTTTAAAAAAACCAGTTTAGTCATTTGAATTTATCATGAAACCATTATGTGTATATTTTTTAACAATTAAATTTGAATTTAACAATAGATTCAAAAAAACGTTATGTTTTATTCATTAAATTATTTTTGTTAAAGAATTTACTCTAAATACTGAGTTTGTTCTTGTTAATTATTTTCACAACTCAGTTGTTATTGAAATTATTACAAGTTCAATAATGCACGAAAGAAATAAATTATGTTTTTACGAATATCAGATATTATAAATTTGTATATCTGATAACAAAATATAATTTGTTAAACCAGTTTTTGATAAAACAATAAACTGTGTATATTATTTATTATTCTATAGGAATTCAGAGATTGTTTCAAAATAGTAATTCACGACTTTTGTTATATTATTGGGTGTGTTAATGTACACTTATAAAATATTTTTAAATTTAAATATGCAAACTATCTATAAAAATAAATTCTTATTATTTCGGTTATAGCCATGATTGCTAGCTATATCCGTATCTGGTAGCGTGATACGATGTTTAACATTTAATTTGACATTGTTGACGGAAAACATAATTTATTGTAGTCAAAAAGAAGGTGATACATATTTTTTGGAAAACACATATAAGGATGATTTTTATTCGTAGGGTATTTGACTGATTTTTTATGGTTTGTTCACACCAAAGCGATAGGTAGGAAGTAGTAAGTAGCACAGGAAAATAAAATAGATTGGTAAATACATAAAGTAATTCACTTTCATTCTATTTACTTACCATTTTGGTGTGGTCGACCTTTTAACAACACATAAAGGAAATTTCATTAAGAATTTTCAGAAAGAAGTATTCATAGTTTTCGATCGAGTTTTATGAATAAGTTTGTGCATTTGCGTACAGTACAGCGGATCCTTTTGTTTATCTACCATAAATAAAAACTCCCTGAATTCTTTACGGCAATCGAATTTTTATTTTCTTTTTTCTTTTTTTTAATTTTTGTGCATCAACCATTTCAATTATTAGCACAGGATATTCTTTTTTGTTGACCAACATTTGGCAAAATTTGAAATAAATATTTGAGTGTTTGTCTCAGTTTTTTGGTCACAGTATTTCTGTTTTCTTGTTTGTTCAAAGTTATATAAATTTCGAAAAGCCAGTCCTAAAAGATATCTATTAAAGAATTTATTAGTCTTCAAAAATTGACCTTTAAATTTTATTTTGCATATCTAAAAATAAACTTTCTATAGATCTTATAGCTGTAGCGATCCTATTATATCATTGTGCGCACATTTCATAACTATATCTTGCTGTTTGTAAGGTCAGAGTTGCGTTATAAATTGTTACGTACCAATTTACCAGTTAATTTTGATATCATATTATAGCGGAGACAGGGGAGAAAGTAAAACTTTTTACACTTGGCCCTGCTTTTTAGTTATCTGTTTAATTTAGAGCAAAATGAAAACTGTCATGGACAAGCCTCACGGACAACCACTATAAACAAATAGATAGTTATTTAGTAATAAAATATGCTTTGTACCCCATAATAAAAGTATTGTTGTCTGCATTAGCTACCTTGGTCCTTCAGGAGTGACTCAAAAATTTCAAAACTCGTGGTCAAAAATAGCAAGTTACATCCCTGGTAACTAAATAAAGTATATGTTTAAGATTAACTATTCGTTCATTAGTCAATAACACAAGCTCGCAAACAAGGTTTTTGCGCTATTAATGGACAATGATAATCCTATTTTTGTCTGCTGAAGCCGCATCTGAAATCCGTTTAATCACTTCACGTGAAAATTTTTTTCTGCGGGCGAAAAATACTTCTGAATACCCCAGTATAATATAAATATTTCAAGACTCATCTACAGCATGTGAATGAGAATCCGCATTAATCCTGATAGCAGATAAATCAGCCTAGATTATGGATATATGGAGCTACGGTATATATCTAATAGTTTACCTCATGGAATTGTTGGATTTGAAAGCCAATATTATAGGTTATGTGGTTTAAAAGCCTACATGATGGAGCCATAAAATTTTGGATTCTCATATATTATTCAACTAAATATTTTTAAATCTTCAATCATAGATTAAATAGTTATACGGTTTTGGACATTCGCTTTATGAGCCTATGGGACCTGAAAACTCATGTTATGCGGTAATAGGGTTAGAGAGTCCTTGTTATGGAACTACATGGTTTAAAAGCTAAGGTTAAGAGACTATGAGGTTTTAGTGGTTCACTTTCAAAATTAAAATGGTTGAAACATTTATGTTAAGAGATATTAGAATATTCAGGAATATTGCTCGTCGAAAAGAAAAAAATCCGTAATTAAACAGATTTCAGATTTGGTTTCAGTGAATAAAGATAAATAAAATTGTCACCATGGCACTAGTAGCGCAAAATTTTTTTTAGGTCTAGGTAATAGCTACTTTTAAGTTCAATTATTCGGCAGATTTCAACTTATGATTACAAAATGAAAATCAAATCAAACAACCGTCTAAGAATCTCAAAACATTAATAATTATGTAACAAATAATATTTATGTAACAAGTTACAAAATGAAGGTGTTTTTTCCACCAGTCATAAGCTTGACAAACAAGGCCGTAGACCTAGTTGGACTTTGCAACGAGTGAAATTAAAGAGTCATTTTGCACGTGTTGCATACAATATTTTTTGCAGTACTGAATTAAACAAAAAATATTAACGAAAAATGGAACAATAATATCGAATTATGAAAAGTTTGACAACTACATTAAGAGTTAAAGTTTCTCACAATGTAATACATTTTTAAATTTATATATCTCGAAAACTAAAAAACTAGGGATTTAACGATACCGATTCCGATACTGATATATCGGTCAATGTAACCGGCAAACCGATATATCACTATCGCCGATCATAATACAGCCGATATCACAGAATTCGAAAAGCTAAAAATCGAAAAGTTTTCTACCGGAGGCCTCATATAAAATTATTTACATAACTGATTATCTGCGAATAATTTGCAAAAACTTTGCTTTTTTAACAAAAATCTGCCAAAAGTAAACTTTAATTACTGACTTTATGTATCGGTTTATTACTTTATGTAATAAATATTTTCTCTGAATTTTCATTTGACATTTTTTTATACTTCCCACAAGGTCGTGTCTCTGTTAAATATATAGGTAAGGTTTATGCATATAAACGTCAGATGTACATAGAATTTGATGTATTATTTACTAAGGTATCGATATCGATATCAGTATCGATATCGCCGATTATTAACTACAATAATCAGTATCGGTATCGTATCGGTAAAATTAAGTATCGTTACATACCTATGTATGTGAAACCTAGAAAGGTAAGATAAGCGGTAGTCGTTAGGACGTTAGGACATGGATGCTGCGACATAGTTTTCTTCAGATTTCCGCATGAGTATTATATTTTATGAATAAATAAAAATATTATTCATTATTAGTTCTCGTTCAGTTATAATTCAATGATACCTTGGGAAAAAAATACTGCTTATACTATGTACTTATTCTCAAAAGTGTTTTATCAAAATCAGAGCGGTACGTTTTGAAAAATTAATAAAATAATGTGCTATTCTGTAGCCCGCTCTTGGCAGCTACGTGGTGTATTGTTATTTGAGAATCAAGCTTATATGAAAGTGAGTTTTTGCCGGTAATTTCATACCGTTTTACTCAGTTCATACTACAAATAACGCCCAGTGTCACCTATAGATGACACTCCATTTAAAAAAGAAAATTGAGTATCTTTTTCAATTATTTATTTTTTATATGTTGAGTACTTAGAGATAATAAAATACTAAATTAAAAGGTTTTTTTAGTAACTTAGCAAGCACCAATAGTGAATTTTTGGAAATTTGTCCCCTAACGGTTTAAAATGGGGAATGAAAATTTATATAGAAAACTGTTGAGCCTGGAAATGTGAAATTTTAGACAGGGGATTTTTATATAACGTAGGTGAGCACTAAGAAGGGACTTTTGAAAATCTATCCTCAGGTGAGTAAAATGGGAGATGAAAAATTATATAAATAAAATACTTAATTAAAAAAATCAAAAAACCCGACTGCGTAAAAAGTAAATTAAAACGGTGAAAATAAGATGAAAGAGAGAAAAAGAAAAATGAATAAAAAAGTAAAGCAGTCCGAGGCATCATACATTTCTGTTTTATTATATACCTACGTTATATAAAAAACCCCTGTCTAAAATTTCACATTTCTAGGCTCAACAGTTTACTATATAAATTTTCATTCCCCATTTTAACCCGTTAGGGGACGAATTTCGAAAAATTCACTATTGGTGCTTGCTAAGTTACTAAAAAAAACCTTTGAGCCAAATTTCACGTTAAAAACCTAGCGGTTTTCTATATAAATTTTCATCCCCTATTTTAACGCCTTAGGAAGCTAAAATCTAAAATTCCACTCTTAGTGCTTGCATGCGTCGTTAAAGGAACATTTGTACAAAATTTTGTTTCTAAACCTAGCGGTTTCCTATATAAATTTCCATCCCTTATTTTACAACCTTAATGGATAAATTTTCACAAAAATTCTCCCTCTCAATACTCATCTACAACATTACTAAAGGATCCCTGTAGCCTTGTGCAAAATTTTACTTTTCATAAATTTTTATCTCCTACTTTATACCCTTAGGGAACGAATTTTTGAAAAGTGTTTTCTTGGTACTCCCCTACGTTACATAAGGAACTCGTCAGCAAAATTTCACGTTTGTAGACCCAACAGTTTGCTATATAAATTTTTCATCCCCTATTTAGGGGGACGAATTTTGAAATTTCATGTAGCCTATAGCATTCCCCAGATTAAGACGAATCCACCAATACCTTCTTTACCAAAATCCGTCAAGCCGTTTAGGCTGTAGACTGCGCCACAGAAACAGACATAATCAGAGAATACATACATACTTTCGAAACACATTATCCTCCTTCTGATGCAGTCGGGTAAAAACTAGCACAAAATAAGGATATTTTGTCGATAGATCGCGGCTTGGAAATTGACAAGTTAAAAAATCAGATCCGAACAAATCACGTCATAATCGAACTATCCCATAGTTGAAACCCATAGATGGTTGACAAACCTTGGTGTATATACCATACATGTCGTGTCTTGATGTATCCCGGAAGGCGAAATACGGTAGTGGGGGTTTCTTCTTACGAAGGGCGGCTGTCACCAGGTCAGATTGACCTAAAGCCGCTGCTACACGATGCTACGAACACCTTCCAACATTCGACGTTGGATGGTTCATAGCATCGTGTAGCCGTTGTTCGAACCTACGAGTGTCCAATGTCGAGCGTCAAACGTTCGCATTTGGTCGTGTCCCGTTCGATGTCGGTATTCTTGCACCGAGTCAAAGAGATGCTTCGAACGTTTGAAGGTCAATGTTGGTTGCGTTGGTTGGTTCGACTCAGCAGCTACACGACTCGTTCATGTGAAGAGAGACAACATCAGTGTATAACATTAGAGATAACATCAGACAGATAACAGCCTCGCCACTGAGTATCAACACATCATCATTCGTATTGGATCAAACATTCGATTCACCGTGTAGCAGATACATTCGTTGCACCAACTATCGAACTTAATTGCCTCAAACGTTCGATCGAACGTTGGAAGGAACGTTCGTAGCATCGTGTAGAAGCCGCTTAAGTCCAATCTCCGTAAACTTATGTTGTGGAACATAGAATGTAATATAAATAAATATTTATTTTAGGACGCTCGACTACTCTGGTCTTTGGCGTCCTATGACATACATATAATTTACAATATATTCGTAATATTTTTAATAATTATACAATACATTTAACAATTTACTAATTATGAAATAGGTATTTACTTAAGTTAACTAATTTAAATTTTTCGAAGTAGTGAACACAACTGTAAACATTTTAGCACTTTCTGTACACATTGTTCATCGTCCTTGATTATCTCTGTGATATTGTTTTGATTAAATAATAATTGATTACGTATGTGATCGAATTTATGGCAATTCACTAACACATGTTGTATCGTAAGCGCAACATTGCGGGTTGCACATATCGTTGCACAGTTGCACTTGCTTACATTGGTCTGACCACCATGGAACACATTTTTTAAAGGGAAATGGGTTAGTTTTTTTTATTGATTCTTTAGCACTGTTTATTATGACATTTATGATATATTTCTTTGCAGAATTCACATCTTGGATATTTTTACAATTTAATTGAAAATCTAAAGATTGAAATTTTTCCCAATTAGTAGTGCTTAATTTCCACCTAGAGTATAACTCATCGTTACAAGTGTTTAGGTGATTCATTTCTATTATCTGTGGAAAGTGATTGCTTCCACAAAGTTCAGATGCAATGTACCAATTAAGACAATTTGTTATATTACTAGAACAAAGAGTTAAATCTACTTATGAAAATGATCCATTCGCTAAATTGCAGTGCGTTGCTTCATTGGTATTCAATAATAATAAATTCATTTCATCGATTATGGTTTCAACTATTTTCCCCCGCATATCTGAATGATCCGAACCCCATATCGGATTATGGGCGTTAAAGTCACCGGTTAAGATGAAAGGAGTGTCTAATTGGTTCATGAAATTTTGAAGAGTTCCTGAATTAATGTTATCGTTTTTATGTAAATAAACTGTGCAAATAGTCAATGGAATTTTAACATGTATTTTTATTGCAATTGCTTGTAATTCGGTTGTAAGATCAATCTGTGTTGCATAAATTTTACTTGAAATTGCTATGGCGACTCCGCCTTTAGTATTTCCATCGGCAAGCAGATCATTCCGGAAAACTGTGTAACCCTTTAAAGTAAATTTCTGTGATTGTTTAAGTTTAGTTTCTTGTAGGCAGACTATTGATATTGATTCGTGATTTAACAATAATTTCAATTCAGGGAATCTTTCATTAACGCTATTTAAATTCCAAGAAGCTATTTTAAGTGGTATTGCCATTTTGTGAAGAAGTTATGTAATCCTGAGATAATGATTCTAAGTCGTCAGTCATGTCCGTAGATGATTCTGAGTAATCGATATTTGCCTCTATATACTATACTATCCTATTCTGAATTTTAGTAAACCTACTTTTTATATTTCTATCAGTTAAATAAGGGTACAAATCATGGAGCATGTCTTTTATCTGCTTAAGATCAGTAGAATATAACTTAATAACGCTTATGGGATTTGGAGAATTTTTTAATTCAGTAATTAAGTTATTTAAATCGTTGTATGAAAGAACATACCTATTAGGCTATTCGCTCATTAGTGGCTCTAATGGTTTTAAAAGCTCTTCTGTTGATTTTGCTGGTGGCTCAGCACTTGTTTTCTTCCGGTTTGCTAATTTTGAAGATTTCTGTTTAGGCAATTTGAAATCCGAGATATTTTCTTCGGAAGATATTTGATTACCAATATTTGCAGTTTGTGATACTGGTGCAACATTTGATCCGTCTTTAATTTCTAGTGTTTGGTTGAGATTTTGTTGATCTTCTTCGGTAGGCGAAAATTCTAAGGATGATGTTGCTGCTCTTTTTTGTGAGATTTGTCCACTCATGGTTTGATGATCTTCTGGTAACACTAAATTTGCGCAAGTTTTTGCCATATCGCCTTCAGTTTTAGATTTGTAAAATTTGATGATATTTTCTTCTAAAAATATTCGATGTGTTTCATCTTCCAAATGTATTAGTATCGAGGTTGGAATTTCTAAATCAGGTACTGGAGCTATATATACTTGTCGTCGGAAGTAGATAGGCTAGGAGAGAGCGGCCGCACCTAGTGTCTCAAAAGTTTGGGTACATCCTGACGCAACATGTACCCACTACATCTTGACGCAAGATGTACCCAAACGTTTGAGACACTCTGTACCTCGTGTATGGATTGACCTTTGACCCGGCACGTACATGTATTTAAAATTTGTTGTTGACATTTGACGCCGTACGCGCTCATACTGTTGGCCTTGAAATTCCAAACACATGAGTCATCACCAGCAACCAAATTAATTTATGTTAACCCATTATGCATCATCACTATTTTCGTCACAATTTAGTTTTGTTTTAACCCATTACCCGCCATAGTTTTTGAATGCAAACCTAACGCATGCACAGACTGAATTTAAGTACATGACGCATGCGCAGATTGAATTTTAGGTTACAATTTGATAGATGGGGTACACTACCGCGTCAAAAATGTGGGGATACCCTAACTCGGGGGTGGCCCCAAACTTTTGACACGGTAGTGTACTTAAATTTTTGGTACACTGCCGTGTCAAAAGTGTGGACCCCCCCTGGCCAAAAAGTTGTCCGATCACTTTTTGAAGCTTACTGTACGTGCAAACCTTGACCTCAACACGCGCTTGCCTTAATTACGTCATCTTAAACGAACTACCACGTCAAAAATGTGGGATTACCCTAACCCAAGGGGTGGCCCCAAACTTTTGACACCGTACTGTACTTAAATTTTTGGTACACTGCCGTGTCAAAAGTGCGGGCCCCCCTGAACAAAAAGGTGTCCGATCACTTGTTGAAGCGCACTGTACGTGCAAACCTTAACCCCAACACGCGCTTACCTTAATTGCGTCATTTTAAACGAAAGGTACATTACCAAGTCAAAAATGTGGGGAATACCCTAACCCACGGGGTGGCCGCTAAATTTTGTGGGGGCACTGTACCATGCGCTAGCCGCAATCATGACTTCAGACTCCAGACTCCAGACTCCAGATTTCTGACCGCTACTGTACTGCCGGAAATTTGGGTGTCAATTGTACTTGAGGTTTTTTTTGTATATGAGTCAAGTCTTTATAAGATTAATTTGTTTATTTAATAAAAACTCGTGACTTTATACGGTTTGAGTTTGTTTATTTAAGATTTTTTTAGCTGACTTAGGATGATGTAATTTCATAATATGTTTGCATCATAGCCAGAGGGGAATTTTATTTAAAAGCAAGTCACAACTTGTCAGCTCCAGGAATTTGTTTACATTAATGTCCTCGTAAATCATTAATTTAGCAATGTTTATTTAAGATTTTGCTGACTCATACTCAGATATTTTTTTAATTTGTTTATTTATATAAGTTTTAGTTTAAAAAATGTTTATTTAAGATTTTGACAACACAGCAATTTCTTTGTTTGATTTCAAATATGAAATAGTTTTCTTGGAATTTTTAATTTATGGCCTGATAATAATCGGGGGTTTTTTCAATTTGTTTATTTATACAAGGTTTAGTTTTAAAAAATGTTTGTTTAAAATTAGTCAGCAATTCTTTTATTAGGTTTCAAATGCGAAATAAATTTCTCGGAATTTGACATTTGACCTTCGGTTATTTGCGTTGTAAAAATTCTGAGTCAGCATTTTTTGTGATTCTCCTCCAGAATTTTTCGAGCAGTCAAAATCGTATAAATTGAGGTTCGCGTCTCCCCTCAAATCACTTCTTCAGCAATCTTCAAGCAGTTAATATTGTTATTGTTGCAAGAATTTGTATCGAGGTTTTTTTTTAAATTAAAATACAACAATGGCTTCATTAAACGACGTGGCAACTAGAATGGTGGAAAATGTACGAAACGCGCTATCATTACTGGAAATGGATACCCGGGATGCAGATGAATTGGAAAAATGGATGAAACATACAAATACCAACATAAGACTAATCAACAAGGCTATACGTGGAGCGGAAAATTTGGGACAACGCAAACATTTTGAATCATGTGCGGGAAAAATGAAAAGATTTCGAATCAGAATGAAGGCGCTACGAAAACATGGTAAGTTTTTTCAAATATAAATTTATTTTTTAATGATTTTTTTTAGAATTTTGATATATCAACATGGTAAGTTTTTTAAATATATTTTTTTTAATGATTTTTTATAAATTTGATAAAAAAATTTTTTATGTTGATTGTTTCAGGTGCCGGCATGAATCGAAATCAACGTAAAAGATCTGATAGAATTCAATGGGCTGACGTGGAATCCGCATTTGCAAGTCGAATACGAACGGGAGTGCTTACCAACATAACACACATAGAACCAAAGGACTTTTTAGACGACGCTACATCGATGTTCACTCGGCGAATACAAAATATATTAAAAAAATACTTAACGATAAAAGTCAACACAACGTTTTGCGGGTTATTTGTGAAAACTGATGGTGACGAGGACAAATACGACATGAAACATTTCAATACACCGAATATCATAATAGATCGTGGAACAAACCTAAAACAATGCTTCGTGGAACATGTACGGGAACCAATTTTGAGAAAATTGAGCGAGTTTACTGAGTCGGGGAGCGGATGGGCTTTATCAAGCATAATCAACCTAGCTGTGAACATCAACAAGTATACACCTTTTCGTGGATCAAGCTACATCGAATTACCTCAAGAAATAAAACGAAAACAAGCATGTATCAACATCCAAAACTTCAACGATGACGCCTGTTTCGCGTGGGCAGTGGTATCAGCACTTTATCCAGCTAACAACAAAATTGCTCAAAGAACATCAGCGTACCCACACTACTCAACGGTGCTAAATTTAGACGGGATACAGTTTCCAATGACGATCCAACAACTGAGCAAATTCGAGAAACAGAACCCAACTATATCAGTCAACGTGTTTGTGCTAAAAAAACAAAATGGACATTTTGAAACCGTACCTGCTGCGCTAACGAGAGAGAAGAAAGAACATCACATAAACCTTTTAATGATCGAGAACGAGTATTACGAGGATGAGGACAACGAACAGGACAACGATCAAGATTTACGCTACCATTTCTGCTGGATTAAGGACTTATCGCGACTCGTGTCAAGACAACTATCAAATCGTAATGGAAAAAAATACATCTGCGATCGATGCCTGAATTACTTTCGTACAGAAGATAAACTGATAAAACATACAGAAGACTGCGTGAACATGAACAACTGTCGGGTGATAATGCCAGAAGGGAAAAGCAAATACATATCGTTCAAGAACTATAGCAACAAGAAACGTGTTCCATTTATAATTTACGCAGACGTGGAATCATTCCTACAACCTGTGACGGATAACGAAAATCGGAAAAACACTACAACATATCAACAATATCGGGCATACAGTATCGGTTACTACTTTCATTGCTCCTACAACAACCAGTTAAGTTACTATAGATCATATCGCGGGCCAAATTGCGAAAAATGGTTCGCGGAAGAACTGGCAACGTTACGTGAAAATATCTTGGAACCCATATATGACAATATAATACCAATGAACGAGTTAACACCAGAGGAACAACAGCAACTTAAACAACGAAGTACCGGGTGCCACATCTGCGAGAAACCATTCAAACCTGAGGATATTGTGGTTCGTGATCATAACCACTTCACCGACGAATACAATGGACCTGCGCACAAGGGATGCAACTTGAATTATAAGGATTTTCATATGATTCCTGTTGTATTCCACAACTTGAGTGGTTATGATGCACATTTCGTAATAAAGGATATAGCAACAGCATTCGAAGGACGTGTCGACTTACTACCAATCAACAAGGAACGATATATTGCATTCACTAAACATGTTACGGGCAGTGAAATTACATTTAGATTCATCGACTCTTTCCGATTTATGGCATCAAGTTTGGATAAATTATCTTCATATCTCAACGAGTTCAACATAGTTAAATCACAATTTCCGGATACCGACTACAAATTACTTACGCGCAAAGGTGTTTTTCCATACGACTACATATCTAGCTGGGATAAATTGGAAGAAACATGTTTACCATCACGGGAGAAATTCTACAATCGACTCAACGACAACGATATCACCATGGATGACTATACACACGCACAAAAAGTTTGGGATACATTCAACATACAGACGCTTGGAGAATACTCGGATTTATATATGAAAACGGACATACTACTACTCGCGGATGTTTTCGAGAATTTTCGGGATACGTGCATGCGCACACACGGATTGGATCCAGCTCATTATTACACGACGCCGGGACTTACGTGGGATGCAGCCTTAAAATATACAAAAGTCGAGTTAGAACTGATATCTGATGTGGACCAATTATTATTCATTGAACGTGGTATTCGAGGTGGATTGAGCCAGTGTAGTAACCGATATGCGACAGCAAACAATAAATATATGAACACCTACGATCCGGACGAGGAATCAAAATACCTGATGTACTATGACGTGAACAACTTATATGGATGGGCAATGTCACAATACTTACCAACGGGAAATTTCAAATGGATGGATAATACCGAGATAGATGTTCGAGAAATAAGCGACGAGTCACCTACAGGATACATACTTGAAGTGGATTTGGAATACCCGAGAGAACTGCACGATAAACACAACGATTTACCATTATGTCCAGAGAGAATGTGTGCACCCGGTACTAAACAGGAAATGTTACTGGCAACGCTATACAACAAACAGAAATACGTGATACACTATCGGAACCTGAAACAATGTCTACAACACGGGATGAAATTAAAGAAAATACATAGAGTGCTACAATTCGATCAATCACCATGGCTTAAATCCTACATCGACTTGAATACAGCTCTAAGACAAACGGCGGGAAACGAATTCGAGAAAAATCTCTACAAGCTACTCAACAACGCGGTCTTCGGGAAAACGATGGAAAATGTACGGAAACACTCGATTGTGAAACTGTTAACGAAATGGTATGGACGATATGGTGCGGAAGTTATGATAGCAAAACCGAATTTCCACAGCCGCACCATATTTGACGAGAATCTTATTGCAGTCGAACTACGAAAAACGGAAGTGTTTATGAACAAACCAATATACGTCGGGCAAGCAATTCTGGATATTTCGAAAACATGTGTCTACGATTTTCATTACAACTACATACAGCCAACGTTCGGGAACAACAGCAAATTACTCTACACAGACACGGATTCATTGATTTACGAGATAAAATGCCCAGATATTTACGAAATAATGAAACGTGATATTCAATACTTTGATACGTCGGATTACAGCGCGGATAATCAATATAACATGCCAAGAGTCAATAAGAAAATACCCGGGTTAATGAAGGATGAGCTAAATGGACGAATATTTACAAAATTTGTGGGCTTAAGATCGAAAATGTATAGTTGTCAAGTGGACGGCGAGGATCACACGAAGAAAGCGAAAGGTGTAAAGAACTCTGTGGTTAAGAAAACGATAACTTTCAACGATTACGTGGACTGTCTAAAACACAATACAATCATAAACCGACAACAAAACCTGATACAATCGAAAAAACATAACGTGTATAGTGTAACTCAGAACAAGGTGGCGCTCAACCCGTACGATACGAAACGACATATTGTGGAGGGGGAAACGGATACTTTAGCATGGGGACATTACTCGTTAAATTACTGAATATCAACAACGTTAAAATTAGTACGCAAGTGGAAATGGCATCGTCATCATCGGCTTACTGGAAACGGTTACAAATATTTTCAAGTGAACTGGGTAAACTACGTAAACGGGTTGATACCTATGAAAAAACAATTGATGCTATTGTAAAAATGCAAAATTTGAAATTGTCTGAACCGGAATCAATGGAGTGGGATAAAATGGATGTTTCAATTGGTGAATTTTTCGAACGTGAACCAATGCTACTGAACGAACTGACTTTGGAAACATTTCTTCAAATCTACAAGTGGATCAGTTTGAATGTGCTGAAAAGTTATGGTGCGAAAATCATACAACGCGCCTGGATTTGGTTACCGTCCGATTATCGAGCCATGTTTCAAGAATGTGAACCATGTTTTGAACATTATAATCGACCATGGCAACAAGATCATATTGATGGACCACCTGGCTTGAAAATTCGCTGTGAAATGTGCAAGAATGGCGTGAAAATGGAGGAAAAATTTCAACCGCCCGTTGGTGAACCATTGACATTTGCAACACGGATTTCACACGTTGAAGACATATTTCTGACTCATCCTTATTTGTATACAAAAGTCAGAAATTTCGATATGTTATTATACTTAACAAAACAACTATTGAAATATGATATTTGGGTGCAACATCTGTATGCATATATGATACCCGAATATGCACAACGAATTTGTCAAGTATGGGATCAGTTACCTGAAAACATGAAACAATTATTTTCGGGTGTTATTGAATATATAAACAAATCATACAATTTTTAATATTTATTTATTGTAAAAAATATTTCATATACATTTATTGTAAAAAAATATTTCATATACAAAACATTTATTGTAAAAAATATTACATATACATTTATTGTGAAAATATTTTGTATTCATACTTAATTTTTAAAAATAAAGAACAATAATTATTTACATATATGTGTTATTTATTTGAAAAAAAAAACCTTTTTATCTTACAGGGTTAAAAAAATATAAAAATAAAATATACACTTCAATGAGGGATAACTGCTGCTTCTTATACGGTGGTGTTCTTCAAAATTCAGTAAATTCTTAGTGTGGATAATCAATTAATCATCATCATCATCATCATAGTCGCTAGCATCTTCTTTATCAGTTTCATCCAGATAATCACCTAGTGGTTCAATAACATCAGCCTTTTGAAGTTCGCGAAGTATAGAGAATATTTCTCGACCAACAGTAGTTTCTTTTAAAGCATTTAACTCTTTGATTAAATCTTCTCGATCGTAAACGTTAAACAACAACATATTTTTATTTTCCTCTAAACTTCGAATAATATTGAGTATTTTTTCACCAGTCTCTGAAGTCTCGTATAAACGTTGTAATTCATCTATTAAAGTATTAGGATTATGCCAGTATTTTATTTTTTTCGATTGAATGTTAACATTTCTAGACTCTTTCAAGTTGTCTTGCTTAAAATGCTTAGCTAAGGCCCCGTTTTCGACATTTTCATTTGAAGCTATATGACGTTTTAAGCTTATTGGATTAACCTGATTGACAATTTTCGCTTCATTTTCCGAGTCAACGTTTCGAACCTCTTTTAACATTATAATATCTAAAGCAGTTCCTAAAAGTTTAGTTAGTTGTGAAGAGGAGGTTGTTTCATTGCAATTGTTATTAATTGCTGTTAAGCGATTTACTTGCTTACTTTCATTAGACCAACTATCTTTCTCGTTTTCAGATTGACGACGGTTTTCTCCTCTTTTCAAAGAGTTAAATTTGGCTTGAATGGCTTCAGTTGCAGCAGCTATCCTTTTTTGGTCAAACGGATTCAAGATTGCTTCAGAGTAATCAATATCATGCTGTAGTTGAGATGTATTTTCATCATCATTATCATCAAATCTAGATATAAAGATATCATCAGGTGTTTTATTATTAGCATCATATGGTATGAATTTGCTTGATGAGTTATCATTCTTTCCAATCGTACAATCATTAATATTGCTTAACGAATTATGTTGAGCATTTAAGTGTCTAGAAAGGTTAGACTTTCGCGTAAATGCTTTACCACAAAAATCACAATTATACATCGTTCAGCGGGAGGTCTGAAGCGTTCGCTAGTAAATGAATAACTGTTCAAAGATTTATTGCTTCTCTACTTATATATACTTAGCTCATTTGCTTCACCGAGCGACTCATTTGACTCCAACGAGTGACTCACATGCTCCCGGAGTGTCTCATTTTGTTCCCGGAGTGACCCATTGGGCTCCCGGAGTGACTCAATTTGCTCCCGGAGTGACTCATTTTGCTCCCGGAGTGACTCATTTTGCTCCCGGAGTGACTCATTTTGCTCCCAGAGTGACTCATTTTGCTCCCGGAGTGACTCATTTAGCTCCCGGAGTGACTCATTTTGCTCCCGGAGTGACTCATTTTGCTGCCGGAGTGACTCATTTTGCTCCCAGAGTGACTCATTTTGCTCCCAGAGTGACTCATTTTGCTCCCGGAGTGACTCATTTTGCTCCCGGAGTGACTCATTTTGCTCCCGGATTGACTTATTTTGCTCCCGGAGTGACTCATTTTGCTCCCGGAGTAACTCATTTTGCTCCCGGAGTAACTCATACACCTTATCATCCTTAAAGAGCTCATACACCTTATCATGGTTAAAGAGCTCATACACCTTATCATGGTTAAAGAGCTCATACACCTTATCATGGTTAAAGAGCTCAGACACCTTATCATGGTTAAAGAGCTCATACACCTTATCATGGTTAAAGGGCTCATACACATTATCATGGTTAAAGGGTATAAAATAGTTAAACTTACACAAAATATTGTCAATTTACCGGTGGTTGTCAAAGAGTTAACATCTCTTTCGCTGAAAAAACAATTTCGTGGTATAACAATTGCATTTCGAACCATGATAATTTACAATTCAGAGCAGTCCACCACTAGACAACCTAGCAAAGGACTTTCGAAACCTAAGATCATTAAACCTAAAACTTTTAAGCGACAACACATTTCACCCGAAAATTTAGCATTCCTTAAATCACTAGGTCTTAAAGTGAAAAGAACATGGTACTCAGTAATGTGCTAAATATTATTAACAGTTTGTAATTTGATGGTCAACTAGCAATAGCTATTAGTATCCATTTTCGGATACATCCCACAAATTAACTAACTATCCTCGCCAATTTTAATTATTTTATATAAAGTTGTGGATTGTGTGAGTAAATTCAGTTCTACGGCGGCGATAAAAAATGGCGCTTCTTGATATACAAGGTTATCAAGGAGCTAACAGCCAATTTTATTTTAAAGAAGTTGGTATCGTTGCGGAAAATTCGGATGAAATATTACATCTTATATTCGATGCACCGTTTGATTTCAACGAATTGCCGAAGAAATATGAACGGGTTGTTGCACGTTGGCTTTGCCGAAATTGGCATGGGATACCTTGGTCGTATGGATTTATTCCGTACAAAAAAAACTTCATACCATATTGAAACCTATATTAAAGAAGTTTGATGTCATATACGTCAAGGGCAGTGAAAAAGGAAATGGATTTCAAATTTGTTTGATGACACCGAACACCGGTCGTGGATTTTGAATTTGGAGGAAATATTTGATGTATCGAAGATTTCCAATCTGCGAGATGAATATTATTCAAGACGTTGTATGGTTCATTCATACAAAATTTGTTCATTAGAAAATTGTATTCTTTTAAAAAATTTTTATATGAAAAATAAATAGATTTTAAGTAATATATAGATTTAAGCAATTTAATTTTTTGTATACATATTCCATAAATAAAATTTAGAAAAATAAATATGTGCGTTTTATTTAATTATTACCCTGAATTCCCCTATTTTTTACAGGAAGAAGTTACTTTCGTTAATCTATAAAAGTATTGACAAAAAAATCTTATGAAATTTTTTTATTCTAATTGAAAAGCATATTATTTCATGATACACCCTGTATAAGAATACACTCATGCATACATGTATTTATACCTGCACCCATGTATACATGCATTTGTATATTATAATTATGTTATGTATGTGTGATGTAAGTTTTAAGTTAATATTCTATAAATTTTTTACCCCAAAACTACTAATTTATAAAAAAATTTAGCAAATCTTAATGCTGTTATAATGTTTATATTAAACAACATAGTTAAATTATAGTATACATATTAAGAAATAATCCAAGTATTTATTGTACAGTAATATATACGAATTTATTTGCAAACATATTACTTTTTTGCTAATTAAGCAAATATTTTTCCAATGTTGATAAAAGTGATAAATTATTTTAGTTAGATTTTGTTGACATAAAGACTACAATCATTTACTAGTATGTATTTATAAAATTAAAATTAAATAGCGATATACAGAGTGTATACATAACATATTCTTAATATACAACCGGTCAGAAATCTGGAGTCTGGACCCTGGAGTCTGAAATCTGGAGTCTGAAGTCATGATTGCGGCTAGCGCATGGTACAGTGCCCCCACAAAATTTAGCGGCCACCCCGTGGGTTAGGGTATTCCCCACATTTTTGACTTGGTAATGTACCTTTTGTTTAAAATGACGCAATTAAGGTAAGCGCGTGTTGGGGTTAAGGTTTGCACGTACAGTGCGCTTCAACAAGTGATCGGACACCTTTTTGTTCAGGGGGGCCCGCACTTTTGACACGGCAGTGTACCAAAAATTTAAGTACAGTACGGTGTCAAAAGTTTGGGGCCACCCCTTGGGTTAGGGTAATCCCACATTTTTGACGTGGTAGTTCGTTTAAGATGACGTAATTAAGGCAAGCGCGTGTTGAGGTCAAGGTTTGCACGTACAGTAAGCTTCAAAAAGTGATCGGACAACTTTTTGGCCAGGGGGGGTCCACACTTTTGACACGGCAGTGTACCAAAAATTTAAGTACACTACCGTGTCAAAAGTTTGGGGCCACCCCCGAGTTAGGGTATCCCCACATTTTTGACGCGGTAGTGTACCCCATCTATCAAATTGTAACCTAAAATTCAATCTGCGCATGCGTCATGTACTTAAATTCAGTCTGTGCATGCGTTAGGTTTGCATTCAAAAACTATGGCGGGTAATGGGTTAAAACAAAACTAAATTGTGACGAAAATAGTGATGATGCATAATGGGTTAACATAAATTAATTTGGTTGCTGGTGATGACTCATGTGTTTGGAATTTCAAGGCCAACAGTATGAGCGCGTACGGGGTCAAATGTCAACAACAAATTTTAAATACATGTACGTGCCGGGTCAAAGGTCAATCCATACACGAGGTACAGAGTGTCTCAAACGTTTGGGTACATCTTGCGTCAAGATGTAGTGGGTACATGTTGCGTCAGGATGTACCCAAACTTTTGAGACACTAGGTGCGGCCGCTCTCTCCTAGCCTATCTACTGTCGGAAACTTAAAATATGTTTATATTCTTCACCATCGACTGATGCTTTTATAGATGTTATAGGTGACACCAGTTGCAAATTGACTTTTTTAAGTGCTATTTCGATATCTTCGTCATCGATTATAGGTGATACACCAGAGAGTATTATTCTTTTAGCAGGAGTTATCATTCGTCGTATTAATGCTTGTATTTTACCCACTTGAATGGATGTATGATTTTCCATCAGACGATCTACAATATCTTTGTTCTTTAGAAAAATACATACTCTTCCGTTAGATATTCGTGACGCATGTATTATGTTGGTTGGGTGAACAATATTTCCAATTGCTTTTATATACTCTTTTAATTTTATTTCGGGATCTGGGGCCATTATAATTACCGCTAATTCTTTTGTTGACCGTTAATTACGGTTTCAGTATGCCAGAAAATGACATTATGTTATTTTCACTTCTGTTCATGGTTACTCTTAGTTGATTATCTCTTTCAGTGCTCTCTTTTTGAGTATCCGTGTAGTCAGAAACACTCTGTACTTGAATATTATCTAGTATATTCATTTAAAAAGGGTATTATGGGATAAGAATGGCCGGTTGGCCCCCAGACGAGATTTTCAACGGCACTTTGGCTACTATAAGGGCAGTTGATAAGAAGTCTTGCGTGCAAGTTTTAGCCTCATATCTTGGGTAGTTTAGAAGTTATTTGTGATAATATGTATTAAGGCCATGATTTTTTAGACCTTTATATCTCGTAAACTACTACAAATATTGAGATAAACTAAAAACCATTGAGAAGGTCTAAGTTAGTACTATAATATACATTTCTTTCAAATTTTTCCGTTAGTAAACAGTCATAGAAAATTCGAGAAGAAAAATAGAAAAACATTTTTTTCGTGGTTCCTTCAGAGTGACAATCACGAAAAAAGTCTCAAATATTGCACACTAGGTCCTGTTTAAGTACTGCAAGTTTCTTTAAAAACAAAGGGGTGGAACAGGGTCAAAGAGGAGAAACCTCGATCGAAGCCACCATCGGAAAGGTGAACTTCATCATTCCGTTATGTTTTTATGCCGTGCGCACAAGATTAATTAAGAACCTGGTGATGTTTTAACGATATGTACCGATATACCTATCATGACTTCCAAATGTACAGTGTGTTCAAGGTCATGTGAGGCCAATATATAAATATGTAAAAAAAATTGTTGGTAGGATAACGGTCATATTTCTTGAACGATAGAGCTGCTATTTGGTATTGTAACTGTTTACGTCAAGTTCTAGGCTAAATTCATAGATGGAGTTGATTGTCAATATGGGATAGTTTCAAAAAGTTGAGAATTTTAAGTTTAAAATTATTGTCATTTGAGAAACTATTTAATCAGTTGTACCTATCTACGAGGTAAATTTCAGTTTTAGTTAATAGCTACTTATCATTAACTTTAGATAGATATACAATCATAGTATAGCAGGCAAATTCCGAAATGTATACTGAAGTATGAGAGTTGTGGAAGCGGTTACCTTTTTATCGGATGACAGCTTAATTTTATTATAATTATAATTGGGGTCAAGGTTCAAGCTGTTTGTAGACGAGCTCTTTTCGTTGAATAGCTTCAAACTGGCAATAATTTAATAATATAATAATAAATTCAGTGATAATGAAAAGTCATCATTTTGAAACCATCCCATATTGACGATCAACTCCATCTATGAATTTAGCTTAGAACTTGACGTAAACAGTTACAATACCAAATACTAGCTCTATCGTTCAAGAAATATGGCCCTTATCCTACCAACAATATTTTTTACATATTTATATATTAGCCCCACATGACCTTGAACACACTGTATATTTGGAAGTCATGATAGGTATATCGGTACATATCGTTAAAACATCAGCAGGTTCTTAATTAATTTTGTGCGCACGGCATAAAAACATAACGGAATGATGAAATTCACCTTTCCGATGGTGGCTTCGATCGAGGTTTCTCCTCTTTGACCCTATTCCACCCCTTTGTTTTTAAACGAAACTTGCAGTACTTAAACAGAACCTAGTGTACAATATTTGAGACTTTTTTCGTGATTGTCACTCTGAAGGAACCACTAAAAAAATGTTTTTCTATTTTTCTTCTCGAATTTTCTATGACTGTTTACTAACGGAAAAATTTGAAAGAAAGATATATTATAGTACTAAATTAAACCTACTCAATGGTTTTTAGTTTATCTCAATATCTGTAATAGTTTACGAGATATAAAGGTTTAAAAAATCATGGCCTTAATACATATTATCACAAATAACTTCTAAACTACCCAAGATATGAGGCTAAAACTTGCACGCAAGACTTCTTATCAACTGTCCTTATAGTAGCCAAAGTGCCGTTGAAAATCTCGTTTGGGGGCCAACCGGCCATTCTTATCCCGTAATACCCTTTAAATAATCGATGAGAAATTGCATGTCCATATGGACATGCAATTTAATATGTAGAAATTCGTTTGATACCGCACTAATACTTGTTATATAACAAAAATATCAGTTATAATTATTTTAATAAATTTATTCAAAATAGTTATTTTTATTAATTTAATTGTTGATAACAACTATATAATACTTGTGTACTCTTTCACAGTCAACAAGCGAATCCCGGAACGTAGAATGGTATGAACGTAGAACGGTGAAATGTCCCGAGTTCGTTACTCTCACTAATGTTGTTGACTTAGTTTAACTTTGTTAATTTGGGAAAACTGCTCAATGAAAACGAGAAGTTCTTTTAATAAATTTATTATTTCAAAATTAATAAAAATTTACATAATAGAAATTTAAGAAATTATTATTTTAATTTGAAATTCAAAACCGACATAGATTTTACAAAAATTTGATATTTGATACGGACTGAAAATTGGTGAATTGAATGTGTGTATTTATAACATGAAAAGGTTTAAAATTTTAGTTTGATAGGAGAAAGACTCGTATGCTGCTGAATCATTTCCAGGATGGAAGTGGCTGTCTGGAACGCATCAGTCTACATAAAATGAATTATGTTTGTGTTTACTCATTTTTAGGTAAATCGTTTAAGAAAATACCTAGCGTGCTAATTTCAATAAATGCCTTAGTTTGAAATTGCCCCAAAGTAACAAATTCATAAACTTTACTTGTTGATTATAAACTGATAATAATTTTTTTTCACAAGTCGATATACCAATTATTTTAGGTTTTGTGCTTTCCTAACTTTTTCATAATTTTCGTTAGTTTTTCGTTAATTTCGTTAATTTTCGTTACTGGGAGATTCATTTAACCAGAAATTTTATATATCTCGAAAAATAAGCATTGTAGGAAAAATTTGTTAGATAAAAAAATTAATATTTCTGAAGAGGGCGTCTTCCTGTCTTAAAGTCAGTCCTCCCTTCTGCCCTCTACGGGTAACATTGCAGTCTTAAATAGAAATTCTCGTAAGATAGAAATATGTAACTTTTGTCTGAAACATTTTTTTTCGGTTCGTAAGAAATGGCGCCATAGTTGTAAACATAAGTTTTATCCTGATATCGGAAGGAAACGGTGAAAACGGTGAAATATTTCGAGAATTACATATCTGATAAAAAAATAAAAAAATTCGTCTTTAATATTTCGAAATATTCAATAACACTGCACACGACTCCTGAACGCATCCCCTAGGGGTGAGGTGGGTGGTAACTTTGAAATCCCTATGTGAAAGGGTGAAACAAATCTTAAGTAGTTTTCATTACAGAATTCAAGTTTGTAATAAAAAAGGGGATTTCCATTTAAGATTTCAAAGCTGCTACTCACCTCACCTCTAGGAGGTGGCATGTTTGGTGTCATTGAATAGACTTTATAAAAAAAATTAAGCAAGCACGTTTGTATTTTTTGATCAGATGTGTACATTACACTGTTTCCACACTTTACTTTCAAAATCAGAATAAAACTTATTTTTACAACGGCAACAATTACACAGAAAAAAAAAACTCACTGTATATTACAAAAACGTGAATTAATATTACAAAATTTTTACTCCAATAGAATCCTTTAGTAATATTACAAAACCACTTTTATTAAAAATCTGATTACTAAAACTTTTGTAATTATCACAAATATTTATTTTTGTGAATAAAACTCAATGTATGTTTTATTGAACATTTAATAAACGTTGTTATAATTACTAAATTGAATTTGTAATAGGTATGATTTATTTATTAATAATACTAAATTTTATAGTAAATTTTACTAAATTTTTTTGTTGTAATTACAAATTACCCCTGTAAATATTATTAAGGATATTTGTGAACGAAAGGAACTTATTGGATATACTTTGATAATTAATGTAAAAAAGAAAGCAGATGTGACTATAAGATATGTACAAAATTCAAACTTCACATCTATTTTACACTGCATTACATTAATTTTCAAAATACATCCAGTTAGTCCCTACAAAATAAGAAAAATTTTATTTTATATAAATGAATTTATTAATTAATTAATACAAAAAAATAAAAAGTTATGTTAAAATTTTTTAACTTACAGGAGATATGACATGTGCTTTAGAAATAATTTTAACATATTTTTATATTCAGAACTAATATTAAACAAATTTCATTGAAAGATGTAACTGAAGTCCAATATTTAATTACATCTTCAAAATCCAGTGAAAAGTTTTAAAAAAATAAAACAAAAACAAGCATCTTGTTTATCTGCAAAAAAGCATATTTTACTAAAATATGAAACATAAAAAATGTCTAACTAAATAATAAAAAACTTACTTGAATTTGACAAAAACAATGCTTTTAATTTGCTAGTAATTTACTTAATTGAGTTGTTTCACATATAGTCGAATAATGGATTACATATTCGATTCAGAATCAGAGTGAAAAGATGAAAAAAGAGTAACATGTTTTCAATCTGTAAAAAAAGAATATTTTACTAACTAAAATATGAAGCTTAAAATAATGTCTAACCAAAAAATGAACCCTTACTTGAATTTGAAAAGAAATGCATTTAATTTGCTAGTGCTTTATAAATCTCTGAACTGAAGGAACTTTTCTTTTCGTTATAAAAAAGTTTAATTTAACTGCAAATTTATACTATTTTTTCCATAATGTCCAAAATTGCTTTTAGTATCTGAAAAAAAAGAGATTAAATTTTAATAGGAATAGTATTAATATTTGTGGGCAAAAAATAATTTATGAAAATACTTACTAGCCAATATCTATTAGATTTTCGATAATAAAACCATTAGCAAGTTTTCTTTCCATATTTCTAACGTTCAAACAATTTTAAATTCAGATTGTATACTATATTTTTCATAAACTCTTGTCAGCTTGTAATAAATATTTATGATGATGGAGATGGACGCTATTCTAAGAATCAAAGAATTCGTTAATACTGCGCTTGCGTCAGTTATTTATTACAAAACTTTTTGTTGTAATTACAAAACTCTGTTTTTAAATGATAAATTAAACAACTTTATGACAATCACTAAATTTTTTTGTCATTTAAATTTTTAAATTACTCAAGTATACTATCAAAATATTTTTTGTTATTAGAAATGTTTTTGTTACATTTGCAAAATTTTGTCTTAAAAATAACAGTAAGAATTAATAAATCGTAGTAGAGGCAAGTTTTGTAACAATATTAAAATTTTAGTTATAACAACAAAAACTGAAGAACAGAAATAGCTTTGTAAATATTATCAGGGCTTCTTTAAATGCATACATATAAGTATTATGAACGGTTACAAAACACCACTTAAACGTATCAGCTTGTCAACTCTGCGCAAGTCTCATTTAATTATTACAAAAATTTTCGTTTTAATTACAAAACAGATTTTTACTTTAAGCATGCGCATTTTGATTTTTAAAACAGTGTTATAATTACAAATATTTTTGTTATATTTATTTAAAATATTTAATAGAACTGTAATTAATGCTACAAAAATATACTACTAAACTTTTTTTTCGTTATTACAAAAGTTTTTGTAATATTTGCAAAATTTTATATTAAAACTAAGAGGACACATTAATAAAACGCAATTTGTAGTATTAATAAAACTTATATCAATCACTGGAAGTGAGTTTCGTTACAATTACTAAAATTTTAGTTCTAACAACGAAAACTGAATACTAAAAGCGGTTTTGTAAATAAAATCACTGTTTTTAGTCGAATTTTCTCCGAAAAATTAGACTTATACAGTCTATACGATAAGAGCTGCGAGAGGCGAGAGCAGGGGCGCTATCCGTTTTCGGACCCGTAGAACACGATTATGTAAAAAAAAAAGATGTCTGATATATATATATATATATATATATATATATATATATATATATATATATATATATATATATATATATATATATATTTTCCCGCAACCTTTTAATATGTGTAGGGCTCCCCTATGGAAAATAAGAGATGAAATTTGGTAAGTGGGGCTTATTCCGATGCACAACAATACTATCAAAGTGGGGTCAAATTTTGGGCAAATTTTTTTTCGGACCCGACCTTTAAGGGGGTGGTGGGGGGCGGAAAAGCAATAAAACTTTTCCAAACCGGTTTTAAATAATGTTTCGGTCAATTATCTACAACATATCCAAAATTCAGCTTCCTAGGATGATATGGTGGGAGTAGAGGGGGGAAAAACGATTTTCGCTGGATCTAACCGGCCCCCAGCCCCCCAGAATTAACGTAGAGGGTTGAAATTTGGTGTGTTGATAAAGTTCGTACCTAGGTTGTGCTTTTTGGAGGTTTTAATATTTTACCCCCACCCCCCTCATTTTTAAGCTACAATTTCATGCATTTTCGACGTTTTCGAAGTTTGTACCACTCGCACAGGTCACCCGAATAAACCTAGAGGGCTGAAATTTTGTATTCGGATTGAGTTAGTATCAAGGGGGTGCCTTTTGGGGGTCTCGACTTTTAACTCCTACCCCCACCGTTTTTATACCCAAAAGAACATGATTTTTCTTGTTTTTTAACAGTTTCGTTCGGGTCAAAATCTCCCCAAATAAACCTAGAGGGCTGAAATTTGGTGTACAGGTTAAGCTAATAGCCAGACACTGTTTTTTGGAGGTTTCAACTTTTAACCCTTACCCTCACGATTTTTACGCCAATATTTCCTTAATTTTTTTGCTTGTTTTCTAACACGTCTAGAGACTCCATAAGGAAACCTTAGGGGCTGAAATTTTGTACGTGTATTCAGTTAGTATCCAGCTAGTACCTTGTAGGGAGTCCACATCACTTTTCCCCCCACTTCTCCCATTTTTACATCGGAATTGAATGCTATTGTTAAATGTGTTTTAAAAGCATTATGTTTATTCTAAATACAAGTAGGCGAATAGTAATTTCAAAAAATTTAAAAAAAAGTGAATACAATTTTTTAACAAATGAAATACATACATATTAAGTAATTTGCAAATGTTATTAAAGTCACTGTTTATTTATTTATTTAATTATTATTTAGGAATTTTGGATTTTTATTATTTATAAAATAGAAATTTTGGATTTTTTTGGAAAGAAAAAATATCTTCATAAAAGCCTTCCAGTTTACTATTTAAGTTCCTTTTTTAATATTTAAAAGTAAAACACAAAGGCAATTGGCGGATAAGCATGGATAGAAATGCCCTCGTACGAATTGTGTTGGCTTTTTCCCTGTTAACTTCTATCGGCACAAAATCGAAATTTACTGAGATTCAGCCCTTAAAAACTTAAAATCTTTTTATAAAGCCCCGATCAACCGGACACTCATTATCAGTTTTGAAACCACCAAAATTACAAATCGCTTGTGGACTTTCAATTATATTTCGCTTGTAGACACTCAATACCGAAGAAATAATTTTTTTTTTATTTTTTTTATTTTTTATTTTTTATTTTTTTTTTTTGAAAGAAAAAATATCTTTATAAAGGCCTTCCAGTTTACTATTTAATGTCCTTTTTTAATATTTAAAACTAAAACATAAAGGCAATTAGCGGATAAACATGGGCAGGAATGCCCTCGTACGAATTGTGTTGGTTTTTTTTCTGCTACCTGTTTTCGGCACAAAATTGAAATTTACTGAGATACAGCCCTTAAATACTTAAAACCTTTTTTTAAAGCCTCGATCAGCCGAACACTCATCACCAGTTTTGAAACCAACAAAATGACAATTCGGTTGTAGACTTTCAATCACATTTCGCTTGTAAACATTCAATACCGAAGATGAAGGGGAAAATTCGACTACCGTGATGGGGCCCCGCTGCTCACGGGGTTTTTTTTTTCTGTGTACGAACCGAAAAAAAATGTTTCGAAAAAAAGTTACGCATTTCGTTCCGCAGAATTCGATTCCGCAATAAAAAATGATGGTTTCTATTTAAGATTGCAAAGTTGTCCGCAAGGGACAGGAGGAAGAACTGATTTTAGGACAGGAAGATGCTCTCTTCAGAAATATTAGTTTCTTGGTCAGAAAAATTTTTCCTATTAAGGTTGTTTCTCCAGATACACAAAAGGACAATGGGCAAAACTGTATGGGGAGCTGCCCCCTAGCGCCCAAGGTTGAGACCGGTGCCGATCGATAGCCCAGGTCAAGTAGTCCAACTTTATCAATGGGCACGTTCATGGAGAACCTGGCCTTCAAAAGTTATAGGGCGTAGAATGTACAAAAAGTCTGCACGTGGCCATCGCCAAACGGGATACTCTGTATAGGTACAAATGGGTTATGAGACATGTCGTGAGCCGGCATATCACTGTGTAAAACCACTTTCCTGGCAAGTGGCCTATCCTCATTTTTTCACATGGCCTATGGCTAATTGCTACTGTAAACCATACACTGCCTAAGGAGTCTGCATACCAATTTTCAGCGAAATCCGATTGGGGCCAGAATCTTTGATTTTGGGACAACCTCTTTTTTTCTAAATGATAACTCACACGTTATATTAGTTAAAATCTTGTCTTGGACCAAACAGACCCTTATTTTATTCAAAAATAAATTTTTTCTAATCGGTGATAACGAACAGCTAACATTGTGTCACATTTCAAACACCTATGTTACATAATTTTCAAGAAAAATCTCTGTGACAGACAAACGGACGAACACGAGGGACATTTCATAACGGTTTCGTTTTTCCTAGGAACGTAACACTAAAAAAATTATTTTATGAAATTTTGTGGTTCGAAAAATTTCCTTTGCTTATTAATAATTGATTAAATAATTAATTTTTTGCTTAATTGCTAATACCAATAAAACAATTTGGAAACACTTAGGCCACATAAAGCAAACGGTTTGTTCTTTCCAGTTAATTTTTGGTATTTTGCCAGCAATTTCAATCATTTAAATACTATCCATATTTCTTGCTATTGTATTATATTCAATAAAAAAATATCATGTTGAAAATCATATACCTAAACCGTACCCTAGTACTTCTGTCGTAATTACATATGTAATTTACGCTTGTAAATCAAACTAAGCAGCTAATTTTAAATAAAATGTTTTTTTTTCAGATTAATTTTATAAATGATGGAAACAATCCTAGCCATATTGACCATATTATTTGTGAATGGTCCAATAAATTGTGGAAGTACAAATTATACTCAATTGCATCGTGGTACACGTGCTCAGAGTTTTTCATTTCCAGAAAATAATTTTTTTGTACGCCCCGGTGTTCAGTATCATCATTATGAGCAATTAACTAAGTATTTACGAATGATCAATGCCAGGTATCCAACAATGACTGCTTTGTATTCAATCGGAAAATCCGTTCAGGGTAAGCTTTTTTTTTAAATTGTATTAAACCTTTAAATATTAGAAAGTGCGTCGCATCTCTCGTCAGCCCCGCCCACAGGTGAAGCAAGACGGAGACAAATACATTTTTTTTTTATAATTATATATTTTAGGGAAATTTTACAAGTTGCTTTTTTTTGAACGTGGTTTAATTTGGGAAACTGATTATCAAAAATACTTATTAAAAATAGGGTGGAATCACAGACCAATGAACACCATTATGTTATACTAGAAGACAAAGGGTAAAGCCAGTTTGTAGGTATTTTTCTTGAGGCGAACTAGATGAGACGGGTGAGATTTACAGAATTGCCGTTTCTTCTCAAAAGATTAAAATTTTATTATTAATATTATATTTTGCCAATAATTATTTGAAAACGTTACTACGAATACCATCCGTTATTACATTGATTACTATATTACAGAATACTATTAGGTCGTATCCTGATCGTATCTGGCTGCCTCAATTATAAATTTATATAATTTACCTATATAATATATAATATGTTCATTGGTCTATGGGTACAATCACCTAATGTCGGCCACTGGTTTATTTTTTGCAAACTTTCTGTTTCTATATGTTTGTCATGGATTTTTTATTTTTAAGACCTTATTTAAAAAAACAAAAACAAAAAAAAACAACTTGTGGCCGACCTTAGGACACCGGCCGACACTAGGCGACTTTAAATGTCTTGATCTTAAAAATTACGTTTTATTTAATTTGAAAGATTGACTACACGGAGAGAAAATTCCTATAAAAATTACTGTGCTCATACTACAATCGACGGGTAACAGGCGAACATATCCAATTTTTGTACGGTAAAATTATAAAAATTACAATAATATAACTATATTTTTTATAATTTTACCGTACAAAATTGAATATGTTCGCCTGTTACACGTCGATTGTAGTATGAGCATAGTAATTTTTATAGGAATTTTCTCTCCGTGTAGGTATCCTGTCTTGCTTTACCTTTGCCTACGTTAAAAATTTTACCCCATTCTTTCCAATACGGAAAAGGAGTTTCAAGAAATTTTTTTATTATATTATATTAACTGAAATCCAGACCTATAGATAGAATATTCATGTTTCAAAATTTCATGTTCATAGACTGAAATATGAAGAAATTATGGAGGGGGGACGCACAGACGAATAGACGGATCTGACGAAAATGTTAGGGTTCGAAAATATTTTGTTTGAAACCCTAATAAGACAAAACACTTAGGTCACTTTTATTAAATTTTTTATTTAGTTTTAGGTACTAATTTTTATTAACTTATATTCACGTAAGTAGTAGAAATATGGGGATTCTGAGCCCATCTCCCCACCTCACGATTTTTGACTGACCTTGGGAGGAGGTAGTCGATCAGGGTGGTTCTAGAAACCTCCGGCGGTGGGTGAAGGAATATTTTGGTCTCAAACCTACCTGAACCCTGGCGAACTTAGCTTAACCTAAGAACTCAAAATTTCCCTAATTTGAAAAATTGTCAATAGATGGCGCTCAAAAACCGTTGATAGTTATACTATTTGGTTCTCTAGTGTTCAGCATCATCTAGTAGTGAAAAGTATAACTATCAACGGTTTTTGAGCGCCATCTATTGACAATTTTTCAAATTAAGGGCATTTTGAGTTCTTAGGTTAAACTAAGTTCGCCAGGGTTCAGGTAGGTTTGAGACCAAAATATTCCTCCACCCACCGCCGGAGGTTTCTAGAACCGCCCTGATCGACTACCTCCTCCCAAGGTCAGTCAAAAAATCGTGAGGTGAGGAGGTGGGCTCAGAATCCCCATATTTCTACTACTCACGATTTATTTCAAGAATGAAATTGTAAGTTCAATTAATTTGTTTCAAAATTTAATTACGTATTTTTTAGCGAATTTCGAAAACTCGAAATTCAGCTATTACAGTAGGTGTCATGACGCAATCTGAGTCCGGGACTATGGCAGAAATCTGTTTTGAGGTCCCTAGAATACGAAAATGATATTCACTAAAATTTATATATATATATATATATATATATATATATATATATATATGTGTCGCCACGATAACTCTCGAACGAAACGTCTAATGCTTATGAAATTTTGTGTGCGGACTGGATTCTGAATTCGCTCGGCTAAGTTCGTTAGCCAGACACGTCGGATGCCCAGAAGTAGGTTTTCTGGCCATTTTTTATCATTCGATCCTATCATAAGGCAGTTCAATTTTTACATCGTTGAAAAGGAAAAAAAAAATTATGAAGAAAATATTCTTATAATTTTCTTTCTATTTTAAGTATTTTTCGAGAAAATGTAAATTTTCACTTTTATTCTTTCTTTGTTAGTCTAATAAGTAATTTATATTTATATCTCAGTTCTTTATTAAGTATAAAAATATTTCACTTTTTTATTAAAGAATTTTGTGAGAACAAGTGAAAACTATTCACATATATTTGATATAACACACATACATGTATAGAGTTTTGTTTCTCATTTATTGCATTATAATTAGCATGGTTCTATCCCATGTTAAAAAATGTAAATTAAACAGATTTTCTAAGCTAATGTAATGAAGAATTTTTTTTTTTTTATTGAATTTTTAAGTAAACAAGAAATTGAAGATTATGTTATGATATAATATTATTAAATATATGAAACAAAACAAAGTATGTATAATGTACATATGTATGCACGGAAAAATATTTTGAATCGATTTTGAAAATTTTTTCACTAATAATTAATAATGTTAAAGAATTAAACCATTTCAAATGTATTTAAGGTATTTTATGTGAGGTCAAGGTTTTCGGGACCTAAAACGGCCAGAAATTAATTAACCAATCGATTTTAAAAATTTTTTCACAGTTAGTAAGTTAAAGTATTTGAATTAATTAATTAAATGATGTCCGCAAGAAGCGTACGGACTGCCATAGATTATATGAGATCCTTAGAACCCTTTTCTTACTGTTAGAGTACTAGACTTGTATGAGTTTCGCCAGGATTTACTGATCCCATAATTGTAAAAAATAAACTAAACGACCAATTTTAAAAATTTCTTCACTGTTACAGAGCTAAACTATTTTAGATAGATTTAGAATACATTATGTAAGGTCCGCCAGGGTCCACAGGACCCAAAAGTGTCAAAAATAAACTAACTGACCGATTTTGAAAATTTTTTCACTGTTACAGAGCTAAACTATTTTAGATAAATATCGATTACGTTATGTAAGGTCCGCCTCGGTCCATAGGACCCAAAAGTGTCAAAAATAAACTGCCTGATCGATTTTGAAAATTTTTTCACTGTTACAGAGCTAAACTGTTTTAGATAAATATAGATTCCGTTATGTAAGGTCTGCCAAGGTCCATAGGATCCAGAAGTGTCAAAAATAAACTAACTGACCGATTTTGAAAATTTTTTCACTGTTACAGAGCTAAACTATTTTAGATAAATATAAATTACGTTATGTAAGGTCCACCAAGGTCCATAGAACCCAAAAGTGTCAAAAATAAACTAACTGACCGATTTTGAAAATTTTTTCACTGTCACAGAGCTAAACTATTTTAGCTAATATAGATTACGTTATATAAGGTCTGCCAGGGTCCATGGGATCCAAAAGTGTCAAAAATAAACTAACCGACCGATTTTGAAAATTTTTTCACTGTTACAGAGCTAAACTATTTTAGATAAATATAGATTACGTTATGTAAGGTCTGCCAAGGTCCATGGATCCAAAAGTGTCAAAAATAAACTAACCGACCGATTTTGAAAATTTTTTCACTGTTGGGGAACTAACTATTTTAGATAGACATACATTACGTTATTTAGGGTCCGCCAGGGTCCATGGGACCCAAAAGTGGTAAAAATAAACTAACCGACCGATTTTGAAAATTTTTTCACTCTTACAGAGCTAAACTATTTTAGATAAATATAGATTACGTTATGTAAAGTCTGCCAGGGTCCATCGGATCCAAAAGCGTCAAAAATAAACTAGCCGACCGATTTTTAAAATTTTTTCACTGTTGGGGAGCTAAGCTATTTTAGATACATATAGATTACGTTATGTAAGGTCTGAAATGTCAGTAGGACCTAAAAGTGTCAAAAATAAAATAACTGACCGATTTTGAAACCCTTTTACTATTACCAAGGTAAACTATTTTAGATAGGTACAGGTTGTGTTATCTGAGATCCAAAACTGTCCTGCGGATGCAAATGCGGCGTAGAATGCTACACAACGGGTTTTGAATATATATATATATATATATATATATATATATATATATATATATATATATATATATATATATATATATTACATAAAGTCCGCCTAGAATATACGGTCGAGCTGATTTTTTAATGAGGTCCACCGGGATCTTGCAGATCCGAAAACGCCAGTAATAAGCTATCGAACCGATGCTAAAAAATTTCTCACTGCTAGAGAATTAAATTATTTTAGATGGATACAACTATGCTGCACAAAATTCGTTCGGGTTCTTGGGTCCCCAAAACTACCAAAACTAATTACCCAGCTGATTTTAAAAATTCTTTTACTCTTAGAAAGCTAAACTATTTTAAATAGGTACAGGTCTTAGATGAGATCCGCCAGTGCCCAAGATTTGGAAATTCGCTATGTTATGCAGATGCTGCGACAGGGGTATTTTAAATGTATCGTGAGTATTGAACATATCTAATTGGTGCAACGATAACATGATAACACTTTCCAATTATAAGTTAGGTATACAGTTGTAATTGTTACTATAAAATTGAATTTTAAAAAATCATAAAAGTTAATGGAAAATACTGGATCCAATTAAATGGCTGGTTAAAAAACCAACATAACAATAGATTTGTATAATAAAATATAATTTATTACATACTTAATTTTGTTCAAGTTAAAATTGCCATCACATTCCCTTACCAAATCACTCTAAATTATATTTAATAAAAATTTGTAAAAGCGTAAACACAGCGGCTAGTTGGAACATATTTTATAGTCACTATGTTCGACGCAGGGCCCGATTTACCTCTGAGAGGCCTCTGAGAGGTCCTTGGTGAAGTGGTAGAGAAATTTTCGAAATTTTTTATTTTACCTGAAAAATATAGTTAAAGAATCCTTCCTACTCTACTCTAGTTTTGAGAAATTCATTATTAATTTTGTTAGGACTCCTTTTTGTGGGGCCCCTTAGGTACGTGTCCCAAATACCTTTATGTGAATCCGGCTTCAGTTCAATTGTCTAAAATATCTATAGAGATAATATCTCCAATTTAGATATTCACAGCAAAAGATTTCTTATTTAGAAAATTGTTGAACGAAAACTGGACGTACATAAAACTGACATAGTTTTCAATTAGTGGCTGGCAAAATTTTTCCATTAAAACTCCTATTTTAACGCATCCAAAATCCTATTAACTCGCATATTCTTGTTTATTGAATAATTTATCCCTGAATACGTCGACAATGAGATTAAACATTTATATAGATATAATTACCCATAGATACTTTAACAATAAAATTAGATATCGTGAACACTGTTGTGGATACGTCGATCAGTATATGTCTATGAAAACGCTTTTTAAAATTTTTCTTTGTAGCATCACTTTTTATCATAAGAATTTTCGCGGTCTTAAGTTATTATATCGATTTATTATAAAGATAAAAATAAATAGTTTAAATAAAAAAGTTTTGTTTTACAGTAGGTCTGAATTTAATTTATCCCAGCATTTCGTTTTGCATTCTTTTACGGTGCATTCGTGACAAGTGCTTGTCTACGGATCAGATTCTTATTAGTCCGAACGTTGGACGCATAATTTTGACTTGTATCGAACATAAAGAGAGTTCTTCAAAAATAAAAGGGGGCAGTATAGCAAATCGAAAGGTCCTATATGATTATAATCAAATCCTAGCAGGAATCTAATTAATGGCCTATTTATTTATTGTTCAGTACTTAGGCGGTTGATTCATGCCATACTATTCACATGAAATGTACAAGTTCCGTAAGAAAATGTCTATGTATTTATAAAACTATTATGAGAAACCTCATCTTGGTCAAAGTATCAAACGAATCCTTTTATAGGGATTTTAAACTTATCTAGAATATCGGAATTATGTCGTGAAGAATTATTCTTTGGTGAGCAATTAGAGATACCCGAACACTTCAAAACACTATTAAAGTTAATTACAAATTTCGTTTCTGTTTCGAAAAAACAGGAATGCGCACTCTTACCGATCGCGTCATCTTATACGACCCTACCCTAAGTAATTAAGACTTATTCTGACCTCTAGAATACGTGGTAAGTCTGTGTTGCTGATTGTAAAGTTCTAATCAACGATAAATAGGGTTTGATACACTCCGAAATTTTTATTAGGATTTCTGTAAATAATCAAAACAAAAATTAACACATTAGACTCCAAATTTGGGAAAATTGTTCATATAAAAATGAAAAGTATTTATCTTCCAAATAGGTTCCTAGTTTACGACCTTGACCAGCAGCTAGAATCATAATAACTATAATAAGCAACTTCATGCCTCAATGATTACATTTTAGTAGTAAATTATTCAATGTATTCAACTCTATGTTTCTCTCTACATAATAGAAATTACTTGTTTAATAATAATAAAATTGGATTTTGATAAAACAGGTAGAAATCTTTGGGTAATGGCGGTATCATCATCTCCTCACGAAAAAGTACTGGGGAAACCGAATATTAAACTAGTGGGTAATATCCACGGAAATGAACCTGTTGGACGTGAATTACTACTTTATCTTATTGAGGTAAAAAAAATTAAAGAAAAATTTCTGTAGAATTATTATTCTAAAACTAACAATTATCTACCAGTTTATTTCAAAACAATAGAAATTTTACTTTTGACTAAATTTTCGTGTACAACTATATAGTATTATCAATAATGGCATCGTAAGTGAACACAAATAATTAAAAACACACAAAAAAAAAATTAGTGTTAAATCCAATAGGCTGAAAATACAATTCATAACTTCTTCATAAGCTATAAGTAAATAATTTCAAATTTCTATACAAAATTTTAGGGTAAAATTCTACAATACGCAGGGTCGGCGAGAAAATTGGTGAGCCCTCGGACACATTTCATTTCGTCCGGGTCGCCTCTATATAAAAACTAATCGAATATGTCTCCTCAGGCGGTGTGACGAACTGAAATAGCATTTCCAGACGATAATCACGCGTAAATGCTACCTCAGTTCGATTTGGACGGTGACATACTTCAGTAGGGTTTTATACATTTAAATGCACTGGAAACCCAGTTCGTCACCGTTCAATTAAACCATTATACAAATAAATCTCTGTTAAAAATTATGTGATATTGAAATCGAATTTGTTTGTTTTAAACGATTAAAAGTAAAAAAATTGAATCAGAAATACGCAATTATGAACGAATTTTTGGTAAAATTTTTCGATTTTATCGTAAGCATTTATGGTCCATTTCACTTAAATTTAACCATGCTTCATCACTTATGAATTTAAATAATTTCCGTTTTCTTGGCTTTATCTCTTTCATTATTGCACTTACGTAAATTTTAAAATTGCAGTTTGTTTTTAGAAAAGAATAAAAGATTGATTTGTTTTGAATATAAGAATTATTTAATTTTTTAACTTTGACTCATGATCAGTTGTATTTGAAACAGGGTAAAAAAAGAATCCATTGCTTTTCATCTAAAGCTTATTACCTAAACTGTTAGAAGTATCTATCTGTAATTGAGGTATGTTGCTCGAATTTACATCACTTTGATGGATTTCGCCGATGCGTGCAAACTGATCATTTAATTTATGAATTTGTTCTAATTTTCAATACCTTTTCGATCGATAGGCATGTTAAAATGTGGTGGTGTATCGATATATTCCAGTTGATTAAACGCATACTGATTTGTTAATGCTTCTTCATCAACCGCATCGATATCCTTAAAAAAAATTATGAAGATTTTTTCCGACAGGAAAGTAGAGGTATTTCAGAAGAGGGAATTCAAGCTTGGGGTTCTAACAAATTAGAAAATCGAAGTACTAAAAACGACCACATTATATAGCCTTCAATATTGAAAATAATGAACCTTGTGCCAAAAATCATTAAATAAAGTGTACGTGTAATGGTACGGGAATAGAGCTATTATAATTATTAATATTGATACCATCATGTAAATACTTATGTTGAACAAATAAAAATTTTGATTTTGAATCATTAAACTGGAGCCAAAAAATTTTAATAAGTATTTCCGATTAAATTATTTTTATTTTAATCGTTCAAAACAAACAAAACTCTGGTGTCGAACTGGGTGAGGGTTTCCAGTTGTAATAGTAGTGGGCGTAAGCCGAGAACTTCAGGCAATCGAATTTACACTAATGTAGTGTTGATTGCCGCCGCGTAATTTGTTAATTTTTGATACTTATCATGGGTTCAAACCCCAGGTAATGTGTTTGGTGGCGCTAACTAGCGGCCGCAACGTGAACTATGTAAGACCGCCATCATTATTCCGACATGTTGGTTCCTTACACCAATGCTTCATTTTGTGATTCCCCGAATTAAGTGGTTTTTAACACAGGACTTGATACCGGAACGACCAACGAACAACGGTGAACCGGATATACGATGCCTCGTGCATCACTCACTCACAAACTGACTTTAGATTAGTTCAGACGTAATCTTTGTTGTGAGTCACAATTTTTCTTAACAAAGATTTAATCAATATTTAAATTGACTTTTTGTAAAATATTTTTTGTAAACATTTAAAATATAAAAGTGCCTCAAATAATAATAAATACTAAATATTAAAAAGAAATAAACATTTATTATTTAAAATACCAATTTAACCATCTACTGACGAAATATTTTATCAACGGAAAACTGTCGACACAAACCGCCACGCGTAATGCTGGTCTCCGGAGGATTATTCCTCACAAGTAACCCACGAATTCAGGGACAAATTTAATTAATGGCATCCAACAATTAAAATAAACAATATATCGTAACTTGATGGCGCAAAAATCTAGTTATAAATACGTGCAAGAAACGCCCTTGCATTACACAGTGCATTTAAATGCATAAAAACTTAGAAACCCTATTGCAGTATGTCACCGTCCGAGACGAACTGAGGTAGAATTTTTGCGTGTTTATCGTCTGGAAATGCTATTTCAGTTCGTCACACCGCCTGTGGGGACGTATTCGATTAGCTTTTCTATATACCCGTCCGGGTCCCTAACAGAGGCTCCGGGCCTTCTTTTTAGACCCGACCCCCGGGCAGTTGCCATACTTGATCCCCCCCTCGCCGATATTGACGATACGGACCACTTTTTTTTTAAAATTTCGATAAATCAGTGGCTTGTTTTCTCTAAGGTATTCTAAGCAAAATCTCCAACCTTGATTATAAACTGTCTATAAGTAAAATTAACTAGATTCTTCGTCAAATATTGAAAATACAGTAATAAAAAGAAATAAAGAATAACAAAATTTAAAGTTTAAAAAAATAAATTACTCTTTCATTATCCATGGATTATTTTTAGTAGATTTTCGTTTGACCTACTTATTTGACACAACGCTCACCACGATTTCACATAGAAAAGATAGGTAAATGAAAAAACTTTTGTACGATTTTATTATATCTGACTTAATTTACTTGCTAGTTAATAAATCATCTTTATTTATTCACAATCCAGTAAGCCAACGTTCCCAAGAAAAATTTTCGATTGCTTTGCTAAAATATCTATGCAGGAGTTTTCAGTGGTAGATCCTAAAGGTTCATAATCTTAAAACTTTACTAATGTTTATTTCCTTACGATTCACTTTTCTTATAGTTTCATTCTAATCTATTTTGAAACAATATGTTCATAAGGTTCTTCGATTCATGTTTACCCAGTACATATAATAAATTCAATATTAAATCATAGCATTGTAACTGGGACATTGGTTAAACTTACTGCAAATTAAAATCACAGTGATTGTAAATTTTGCATTGCAATATTTGCTACTATAAATCTAAAATCAACTAGAACCTTTTTATTCCGAATAAGATAAAAAAATGTGATTCATTTTGTGCAGTTTTTAGATTTGTAGTCTAATTTGACGTAGCTGCTTCATACATACATAGTTCTTCATGAATTAAAATTTTGTGGTATTCGTCTAAAGTTTTTTGAAGTAAACTAGAAGATATTTTCATTTATCGTACAAAAAATACACTCACCGACAATTTACCATTAGCCATGCCTAAACAAAATGTATATGGGTGGTGGGTCGTATTGTAGTTTTATCCTAAAAGCTCTAAATTGATTGATTTAAATAATTAAAAGATTTTAAAAGATTTAGTTGACATTGGAGACTTAACAGAAATAATATCAAACAAAAACATTATTTATTTTTTTTTTAATTTTAAACACTATGTGAATTTTAATTAAAAACATTTATAATTTTTAGTACTTAGTTGTGAATTATCCTACAGACCAATTTGTTCGATGGCTCTTGGATAATACCTACATTCATATTTTACCAGCTATGAATCCCGATGGCTTTGAAGTTGCCAAGGAAGGAATGTGCGATGGTCTTCTTGGAAGGTAAAAGTTGTAGTTTATCTCGTATTCAAGATTTTATTATCTTCTTTGTTGATTTGCAATTAAAACAATATTTATTTACATTACATTCATATTTAATTTTATACTTGTAGATCTAATGTCAGAGGTGTAGACTTGAATAGAAATTTTCCTGATTATTTTACGAAAAATGATGTACCTGAGCAACCTGAAACCAAAGCGGTCAGAGAATGGATTGATAAAATTCCATTTGTGCTTTCAGCCAGCCTTCATGGAGGTGCATTAGTCGCATCATATGCTTTTGATAATTTACCTTATAATACCGGTAAGTGGTAACTTAAAAGAAATTATTTGATTTTCAGCAAGTAAAAAAAAATGATGAAAAGAAATCAAAAATATTTATTGAAATATTTTTATATTATTTACATATACTTATTTTAAATTAAAATATGATTAAAATTGAATACACAAGTAATCACTATAGTATAACTATAGTATCACAAGTAATCACTATAGTATCACATCTTTTGTTTTTTATTTTTCTAAAATATTCTTTTGTGTTACAGGATTTTATAATTATGGTGGATATGCATCTGTAACTCCAGATGATGAGGTTTTCCAGCACTTGTCATATACTTATGCGAAAAATCATAAAGAACTATCTAAAGGTACACTATGCCCACATATAATGACACACTTTAATAATGGAATTACTAATGGAGCCGCTTGGTATCCCTTAATCGGTGGCATGCAAGATTATAATTATGTGTGGGGTGGTTGTATGGAAATTACTCTTGAACTTTCATGTTGTAAATACCCACCTGCATCGGAACTTCCTCAGTTTTGGGAAGACAATCGCAATGTAAAGTTTATTCTCCATAAAAAAAAAATAGAAACTAATATTATCTGATACTTTTAGGCTTTATTAAAATTTATGGCGGAAGCACATCGTGGTATTCATGGTTTTGTGTTCGATGAAAATTATAATCCCTTAAGTAATGTAATATTAAAAATAAAAGATCGACGCTTTGGATTCCGATCCACTAAATATGGTGAATTCTGGAGAATTTTATTACCCGGAGTATATAAATTGGAGGTAAAATTATAAAATACTAAGATTCCAAGTTGGTATTCTATTATCAAGGATTTTTTGGTGATGTATTATTAGGTACGGAATTTTTTGGAAAAAAAACCACCAGTTTACTAAGGATTATTTAGTTTTTATTTTTTTAGCAACGTTTTGAGACGCAATGCTGTCTCCTCATCAGGCCCTAAATAACATATTAGTATTACAACAAAAAAACAATTTTTTTGGAATAAAATTAATAGAACTAAAAATTACTTACAGTTTTTTTTATAAAAGAACAAAAACAAAAACAAAAAACTTATTCTTTAATAAAATGTCAATAAATAAAATTAATTGAGCAACATTGATTGTCACATAAATAAAATAATAAAAAGTTTTTTTATATAAAAAGATTAACAATTAAAATTTTTAAAAAAAAACAATAAAAACGGATTACGAAACGAGCACATAATATAATGTATTGAGACATTTTTATTGACTAGTTGAGATATGTTAAGATATTTCTGCCGACTAGTGTATTTATCGATAAAAACAGTTATTGTGTTAAGCGGGTTCTACACGATGCTACGAACGTTCCTTCCAACGTTCGATCGAACGTTTGAGGCAATTAAGTTCGATAGTTGATGCGACGAATGTATCTGCTACACGGTGAATCGAATGTTTGATCCAATACGAATGATGATGTGTTGGTACTCAGTGGACGACGTTGTTATCTGTCTGATGTTATCTCTAATGTTATACACTGATGTTGTCTCTCTTCACATGAACGAGTCGTGCGCAACCAACATTGACCTTCAAACGTTCGAAGCATCCCTTTGACTCGGTGCAAGAATACCAACATCGAACGGGACACGACCAAATGCGAACGTTTGACGCTCGACATTGGACACTCGTAGGTTCGAACAACGGCTACACGATGCTATGAACCATCCAACGTCGAATGTTGGAAGGTGTTCGTAGCATCGTGTAGCAGCGGCTTTACCGACTACTATGATCACTTAGGATCTTCTGCGCAGATACATACAGCTGATGATAAACTGTCAAATTCGAGTTGTCAGTTTGATTGTTACAATTTTCGTGTGTATTTATCCACAGGCTTTCTAGATTCAGTCTTTTTTTGAGATTTCTCTCATATTGCAGCACTCTCGATTTTTTACATTTTTGACACGGTAGTGTACTATAGCATTAAGTATAGTATGGCGTCAAAAGTGTGGGGACACCTTGGGTCAGGGTGTTCCCATACTTTTGACGACGTCGTGTACCGCCGTACTTTCATAGCTCTTCTATTCGTTTGGAATACCCATAATTTGGTTCACTTAAACGTTCAAAAATTTCGTTATTTTTTGACTACGACCTACCGTTACTTACGATTAAAGTTTAGAATAACGAAAAATATGAAGAAGTGCTGACATAAGAAATTCTCCTGTTACGTAGGTGCGGGATTGTTTAAATATGATTTATGCTAAGTTCCAAGATTTTTAATAAGTGCGCCATCTTACCGACCTCAATGCGCACTCTTACACGACCGGTCGTGTAAGAGTGCGCATTTCCCATTTTGTAAATTTTTTTTTAATAACTCGATCGGTATTGAATTTATAATAAAAATCCTTTATCACAGTGCTAGCTAATCATTAAGGTACTAGAATAAATACAATTTACTCCTATAAATTTTTTCCGTTAACTTATTTTTTTATAGCCACCAAAATGTTAAGTGCGCCGTCTTACACGACACTACCCTATTTATGTAAACTTACCGTGAAGTAAATTAAGAAAATGCAATTCAAAATAAAAATGTCAGAAGTATATGTGAAATTATCTAAACTTGAACTGACGTCATTAACAAATGAAATAAAATTAGACGTACAATTTTATATTATATTACTATAATTTCTCTAATACAAAAATAATAACAAAAAAAAGGGACAGAAAATTTTGGTACGTCTAAATTTGATTAATTTGTTCCAACAAGTTTAGATAATTTCATCTATACCAACATTTAATTATACCTATAATATAATTAACGTCAGGGCCCGCTCCAGGAGGGGAGCAACCCGGGAATTTGCCCGGGGCGGCAATTTTGTAAATGTTTGTAAAAAGAGAGTGGTATTTTACAACTGACGAGCAAAAAAAAGATTTGCCCGGGGCGGCAAATTTTATAAAAAGCGGGCAGCATTGGTACACCCGACGAGCAAATAACAAAAATAAGGTCGCCGGTCTAAAAAATCCTCACTGTTGACGTATAGGTTAAATTAACTTGAGTTGGTCTGATGTCATTAATAACTGAATTAAAATTAGATATACAGTAGCCACTATGAAACTGTGCACTACCAAAGTATTACAACAATATTACTTTCGCCACTCTGGTGTGACAAACACAATCAAACACTGCATATTATAAGTACACGCATAATGTTTGTTTTCTTATTGTCGTAGTACAGGTGTATAGCAGTAAACTAGTCACTAGCGTCTACATATTTTTTTTTATCTCACCATGAAACTGTTATTTTAGTCCCGTGCTGTAACAATTTCATAGTGCCGACTGTACATTTTTAACTTACTATTGTTATTTTAATACAAAGAGGAAAAGAGATAAAAAATTTTATTCGTCTAATTTTGCTTTATTTGTTGCATTTAATTAGTGATGTCAGACCAAGTTTAGTTAATTTCACCTATATTTACCAACTCTGTAAAAATAAATACCCCTATTAATAAATTTCACAATTTTTCCCAAGAAATGGTTAACACAGAATAATGGTTAAAAAACTTATTGTTTGTAGTTTTTCCGACTCTCTGTAATGGTGTAATAAAAGTTAATGTTTGTATACTCGTAAGATTGGATAATATATAATAATTATTGTAATATTAATTTAGTAAAAGTAGATAACTGGCCCAAATCAGCGTTTCTCAACATTTTTACAGTCACGGCTGGGTAAAATATATAAAATTGTGTGGATCGGTTGCATATAGAATTCTATATGACGACTGTCAATTTTCTCAATTACATTTATATTTAATTTGGTTACTGTTGCTCATTTTCAATAATTAAATCCAGATTTGGATTTAAATTTGTAAATTTCTGAAATATTATTAAATTTATGGATACGAATTTTCTAAATTTAGACAAAGGTTGGGTCTATATCGGATTTCGGCCCAGCGGCTTTTTCAGCTATTCTTTTTCATGAACGATGCTTATAGTGAGTGATGTTCGAAAATATGGGTATTAGACCTCTACCCCCTATATTGTCAGAGATATAGAGGTAACAACCTTAAACTTTAAAATTTTTTTTCTTCAAAACTATTGAAAATAATTAGATCAAATTAACAGAGGATGTTGACATATAGTAGCTTTATATTATACAATTGTTTACATTCCTAAGACGTCATTTTTTTACTATATTAAAATAATAACTAAATTTTTGAGGGTGCGTGTTTTTGACCAACCTCTTGAGTGACACCTACCAAAAAAATATATGTTATTTGGCTCTAACATAGTTATCGTGTGTAGAAATTTCAGCAAGGTCAGATTGGTGGAAGATGTCTTAAAAAAATATAAATTCAGGTTAAATAACTATAACACACCTCCATGAAAAAAAACAAAGGTCGTGATCTGGATGACTGACTATGGTATTTCTATGCATTTTTCGACGCTGAGTACGAATCTGGGGTCAAAAAAATTCTTATAGCCCTTAAATTTTTGTATAGAGCCACAAGCATCCCTTAAATAGGTGTAAAGTTAAGAATATCAATATCATTAGAGAAAGGAGTATGCAGTGCCGGATTAGCCTATAAGCAAACTAAGCAATTGCTTAGGGCATCACGTGTTGGGGGGCACCAGAAACAACACAAAAAAATATTTGCTAGCACATGAAAGGCAAGGCTGTTTGAAAATCCGCACGTTTGGTTTTTATTGTATGTAATACCTAGTACAGGTATCGCTTTTATCCTTCATACATATTCTAAGGTACGTAATGATTAATCTCATTGTATGAAATACGTAACACAGACCTACAAATTCGAATTTTTTTTTTCCTTTTTTGACTTCAGTGCTGCTTTATTGGGTTTTGGGACCTCCTAATGATGAATCTGAAATCGGTTTGTTTCTATCACATCAGAGTTTTTCATAATACGTACTTATAAAAACATAGAACACTAGAAACCAACTAATATTAAAAACGTGAAATTGGCGCGGAGTCATTTGGAGTCGTGTCACAGCTTAAGGCATTAGTCAGCGCGTGTCCGTCGTCGAACGCACAGTGCATTATATATACATTGTTACCATTGTTGGTTGAACACGTTGAACAGCTCTCTCTGGTAATACGTGTATTGCGGTGGTGTGCGTAAATACGCACACTACTAAAAACACCAAACTAATACACTGCAAACAGTGTGTATCTACACAAATAGAGTGGGGAGATTTACGTCATAAATTCATTACAAGTGGAACAGAGACATAGACAATCTAGTTTGACCCCTTGTATAAAAATCATGTAAAAACTGAGGTATTCAAGAAAAAAATCAAAAGTAAAAAAGTAATTGAGTAGCTAATATTGTTTTTATTTACCGAATAGTTTATGTCAAGATGAACGTTTTAAAATACTATAGAGGCTTGTGGAACCTTTTTTTCTACAAAACTTTTATTGAGCGATTTTCTTTTATAATCCTGATTTCGATCATCGCGCTTCATCAGCCAGCAGTAATCACCTATCATGTTAATATTCCAGTTTCCTTGGCACCTTCGCTCCATTTCCTTTATATCCTGGTGAAATCTTTCTTCTTATTCTTTACTAATTGTTCCTAAGTCTTCAGAAAAGTAGTTCAAATGCGAATGAAGGAAATGAACTGAGACTCATGAAGCAACCAAATCTTTGAAAATTTTGGAGCATGTTATTTATAATATTTTCATAATTGGAACTTTTATGATTTCCTAAGAAGTTCTTAAAAGTTTTTTTTAACGATACCCACGCTGCCAATTCTATAGGAGTTCGTTTTCCATCGAAGTTTTCATCTTTCATTAGTTTTCGTATCTCGGGTCCAACAAAAATATCTTCAGTTTAACTGCAGACAAAAATGAATACTGTTTAGAAACACCTGAATCCATCACCTTAATTCGTCTATCGCCATACTTGAATCTGAGCCTTCACAAATTTTTTCATAAGACCAAGTTTTATGTGCATAGGAAGTAGTAAGATTTTCTCATATGGGACTAAATTCTGTCGAACTATATTTTTACTTCATGATTTCAAATTAATTCTTGCTGGCTATTCTTTTCTTCTATAATATTTTCCTCTGTTCTTGCCATCCCATTCACATAAAAAACATGGATATTTTGTGTAACCACCTTGCTGTCCTAATAACATTGAAAGTATTTTAAGTTTTCACTTCTGTCGGCAGTCCCCATGACTGTCTGTGTTGTTTTTCATTCAATTCACAGCCCAATGACTAATTACAATCAGACAAACTTCATTTTATATCCTAATTATAAGTCTGACTAAATATACATTGCCTTTAAACTAAATTCCTCTCGAAAAACAATAAAAAAATAAAAATCTTATTTCCTCAAAATTCTGACTTGATGGAATTTTTTGACTATTTTCCTCTAATTAGCACACAAAAATCTAGCACAAACACTACTTGAACATCAAAAAGAAAATTCGTTGTAGGACTGTGCAATTTTTTTTTTTTCAAGACCAATACTAGTTTACATATGGATAGGGGGGCCCACAGGCGCGGATTGCTTAGGGCATCAATTAGTCTTAATCCGGCACTGGGAGTATGAATGGGCACTTTGCAACCCGCGCGCCTCATATTATTGCCAAGGGCTATACCAAGGGTTTACACAATGGTGTAAAAGGGAGGGTGTTGATTCACTCTCTACAGCTCTTTTAAAACTCTCTGGACATAGATTTTCGTAATGCCAATTTTTAGTTTACAAGTGCATCTGTAGAGTGCATCTTTCTGGTCTTAAGAGGTTTTCTAATACTTCTTGTAAATTTGGGGTGATCTGAACCTCTTAGACAAGTACGGTCAAATCAACTGAGGGTTGCTCTTTTCAGTATGCTGCGACCAATGTGGAATAAAAACAAGAAAAATTTGCTCTCTTAAATCTTTCTCCACTTCCGTCCAGCAACGGATGATTTTCACCCCTTTAAGGGGTTAATACTTCGGCTGTGTTTATCCTATACCATCTTACCCTTGCATTCCTAAGAGCTTGTAAACAGAAGTTTCCATAACGTAATTCTATGACCAGAGAGGTATAAAATGGGTGTAAGGGGATGCCAACCTATTCAGTGGGTGTTACACCCTTGTTGGAGCCTTTGGATATAATATAAGGGCACGAGGATTGTAAAATGCCTATTCATATTTCTTTCTCTAATGATATTGATATTCATAACTTTACATCTATTTGAGGGATATTTGTGGCTCTATACAAAAATTTAAAGGGTATAAGATTTTTTTTAACCCCGATTCGCACTCAGCGTCAAAAATAAAAGTACCATAGTCAGTCCTCCAGATCACGACCCTGGTTTTTTCGTGGGGGTGTCTTATTTTTTTTTTTTTTTTTTTTTTTTTGATTAAAATTTGGACAGGAACACATAAATGCGATAGACAAGGGACAAAACATACACATAATAAAATCCATCGATGGGCCCTGCCATCCCAGGGCTTCATAACGAGCGGACAGTCCTTGGTGGCGGTACGCTAAGTACTAGCCAGAACGTCCGGTCACCAAGGACTGAAAACCAACGATGAAACTCCGAGGTGTAAAGGGCCTCGGAGTGGAGAAATCTAAGTAAAAATATCACAATAAAACATCACAATAATATCACAAAAAAAAGAAAATAAGAGGAAAATCTTATTACGTCACTGGGAAGCCACAGGCCGACCAGTGCCGCAATAAGTAGTTAAAAACAAAACCGCTGATGGGCCACAACGGCAAGCCCACAGCGTCACAATAAAATATCACAGATAAGAATAGAAAGAAATGATGTACCACCTCGGGTGGAAAAGGCCCTCAGTGGTACATCGTTAAAACAAAACAGATTAAAACAATCTTATTAAAAAATAAAAACAACAATATCACAGATCTAAAAAAAAAAAAATTTCTTGCTCTGTGGCACGATTCCGCTCCCCATAGTCTCAAAAATTCCGAAATGGCTTCGTCAACACCTAGGAACTCACACGTGTAGGGACAGTGACATCTGATTACTGAGCAACATGTACTGTTCTGTCAGATAACTGAGGGCGTCTTATTGTTACTTAACCTAAATTTATATTTTTTTTTTTAAGACACCTTCCACCAATCTGACCTTCCTGAAATTTCTACACACGATAACTATGTTAAAGCCAAATAACATATATTTTTTTGGTAGGTGTCACTCAATTATTATTTTAATGTAGTAAATGACATCATACGAATGTAAAAAAATTATATAGTATAAAACTATATCAACATCCTCTGTTAATTTCATCTAATTATCTAAAATAGTTTTGAAGAAAAAAATTTTAAAGTTAAGGGTCGTTACCCCCATATCTTTGACAATATAGGGGGTAGAGGTCTAATATTTTCGAACATTACTCATCATAAGCAGCGTTCATGAAAAAGAATAGCTGCGAAAGCCGCTGGTCCGAAATCCCATATGCTTACCCGGCGAGACCTTTTGTAGTAAACATGCACAAAACTCAGTTAAAACTCAGCTCACAAGGAAAGGGCAAGAAGTCGAAAATTCAAAAAAATCTGAAACTTTGTTAGTATGTAGAGAGTGGCTACCTAATAACATAAAAAATATCAGTTGCTGCTAAAAAACGTTTTTAAGGGGTGAAACATCCCCTCAAAGTTGGAACTCAAAAATTTAAAAATCCATGAAATTTTGTTTATACGTACTTTAAAAAGGTCTAGTAACAAATATAACATTATTTTTTGCATCTACAAATTTTTAGGGGTTGAAACCACTCCTTCATATGTGTACTTAAAAATTTAAAAATTGATGATATTTCGTTTATAGATACTATACGGAGTTCTAATAATAATATAACATTATTTTTTGCATCTACAAATTTTTAAGGGCTGAAACCACCCCTTCATGTATGTACATAAAAAAAATAAATTTATGGTATTTTGTTTATATATAGTATACAGAGCTCTAGTAATAAATATAACATTATTTTTTGCATCCACAAATTTTGAAGGGTTGAAACCACCCCTTCAAGTGTAATAACTCAGAAGTGATAATAGGCTAATTGTCAGTAGGTAAAACTATATGATCAAATTAAATTAAATGAAAAACATTGGGATTTCAAAAGTTATTCAACTGGATTTTCTGGGACTGGCACTTGACGGGGTTGATTTCTTAGGTTAAGGGGCATTTGACTGGCTCTCAAAAGACCCTAGGTTCAATTCCCAGCCGATCCAGTTTAATAATATTTTAATCACCATGTGATTTTAAATTAAAATAATATATTAGATATGGACGTAAATTATTAGATATACCGAATTTCAAATACAATTAAGTATGAGTCATCTTTAAAGAATTAAATAATTCTTTTATTCGAAATAAATCAATCTTCTGTTCTTTTCTAAAAACAAACTGCAAATTCAAAATTTACGCAAGTGGAATAATGAAAGGGTAAAGCAAAGAAAACGGAAATTCTTAAAATTTATATGATAAATCATGGTTAAATTTAACTGAAATGGATTATATAACAATATTGACTATTGATTTTTGATTAATTTTCATGATTAGTGTGGCAGATAAACTTCGATTTATAAGGTACATACGCGACACACAAAGGCACTACAATGTGCTTTTTTGACGATTCGGAGCGGATTAGCTCCCGATTGCAAAATAAACTACTTGAGTCTAAGTGCCTTACTTACATATTTGATGGATATATATATATATATATATATATATATATATATATATATATATATATATATATATATATATATATATATATATATATACTTATATATTTTTACTTAGTTTTCATTATGTTTTTTATTAATAATTTAATTGTTTTGTCTAATTATGTGCAGTTTTTAACTTCTGTAAACTTCAATATTTTATTTTATTCTATTTTTAATTTTAATATTATTTCTTTTATCTTAAAATTGATGTGTTAAAGGATATTTTTTAAAAAATTTTATTTGTAAGTATTTTAAAACATTCTTCTTTTTGCTGTTTCTATAACAACCTACATTGTTAATTTAATTTTATTTTATTGATAAGGCCTGAGGAGGGGGATGTTTTTAAAAAAAACCCCGAAACGTACGTCGCACTGAATAAAAATAATTTTTTAAATTACAGCTGGTGATTATTTTCCAAAAATCCTTTCCTTAATATACAACATCACCAAAAACCCTTTATAAATTTACATACAGTGTAAACTCTATATAACGAACTTCTATTTAACGAAAAACTCCTTAAAACGTAGAATTTACAAAGATTTGTTTGGTTTACATTATCATTCGTATATTGAAACACTCTTTATAACGTAATAGCCACTCTCAATAGCCAAAAATACGTCATTTTTTAAGCCAAAAAAAATTTATTTTACTGACTTTCAAACAAAATAGTGATACAGAGTCGTAAATATTTCGTACGCACAAAGGGATTCTTAGAAATCCGTTTATTTGTTTGTTGTAATTGCCTAGCACGTGCTTTTGCCCACTGTACTTCCGTACTACTGTCTTATTGCTGTCTTTACGTTATCATATTCTTAGTTGCTTTCAAACTTTTTAACTGTAAACATGGCGAGTAAAAGAAGGAGTTTGTGTATTGACAAAAAAGTGTCATTTAATTCAGTCAAAATTAAAACCACTTACTAAATTCGTACGTTGTATTCGTAAAATTATATTGCTTTCTTTTACTCTCCATATAACGAAAACTCTTTATAACGTAATAAAATACCCTGTCCCTTCAATTTCGTTATACGGAGTTTACACTGTATTTGATTTAACAGTATCTTACGAAATAATTTATTTGTAAAACACAAAAAGAGTAGTTGTGATAAAAGTAATAATTTTTTATTTTCTAGATCTACGCAGATGGTTATATCCCACAAGAGGTTGAATTCGTCGTCACGAATAATTTTGCAACATCATTAAATATAACTTTGCACCCAATCCAGGTAAAATGCTTTTAAGTAACATTGAAAATTAAATAGAATCCGGCAAATTTATTGTTTTATAATTTTTTTTTTCAATTTTCAGCATATTGTTTCGCCAAGTACAATTATTCATTTATAAATATGGAATTTAGATCTCCATTCTACATATAACCACAGATATTTTTAATTTACAATGACTCAATGAAATGTTCCTTAAATATTTATAGTAGTTATCGAATAGTCGAGCAAGAAAACAATTGTTTTTTAAATTATTGATTTATGTCTAGGCTAAAGAAAGTTATTGCTGTAAAAAGCAAATTTTACATTAAAAAAATAGCAAAAAATTTTTATTTCCTCCTGTTTGAGCCGTGACATTTTTCCATATTAGTTAGTTTAGAACCATTCTCGTTTGAAACTTTCCTGAGGGTTTAGGTCTAGGGGTGCAATTTTGATCTTAGCTTAAATTTTTCCTTTCAAGGGCGCCTCAGTAATATTAGATCAAGATATTTCCCGTTGTTTACTTTGGACCCTTTTGGGATCCCAGAGCCCAGTAAGAAAATTTTAATCTTGTCAATAAACTATAGTTGATATTGTACAGGAGAGAGGTTGCCAACTTTTTTTGGATGGCGGGCCATTTAAAAAAATTACACAGGCCTGCAAAATTAAGGTCATAAAAAACTTTTTTAATGTTAATAGGTTATCTTTATATTTTTTTGGGTGCCAAGTCCAAATTTGAATTTCATTATTTTGTATCACCCACAGTTTTGTCACATTTTGACTATGTCAGATTTAATGAAATATGCTAATATTCTATAGGAGTGGAAAAAAAATAACTTGTACAAGACAAACAGAACTTTATTTTAACACATAAAATATATTTTTATTCCTAATACTAAGTTCTATGAAGGTTTTAAGAGTCCATGGGTTTATATTTTCTTTCTCTTTTTTCTTTGAAGCTTCGGATGTGGCTTTTTCTTCTGTGTGCCGCTTGCTGACTTTCTCGGTGAAAGGACCAACAGTAATCTCCCATCAGCCTGGTGTTCCAACGTCCCTGATACCGTTTTTCCATTATCTTTATATCCTGGTGGAAACGTTCTCCTTGTTCCTCACTGACAGCTCCTAAATTGTCCAGAAAGTAGTCTGGCTCCTTAAAAAATGAATCTTTAAGCTCGTTAAACATCCCAAATTCTTGAAGCGATTAAGCATATTAGATACAATGGTTATATTATAGTCTGGGTCTTTTTTGTTACCCAAAAACTTGTTAACAACTTCCTTGAAAGCAATCCAAGCCTCTTTCTCTTTCACTATTATATGTAATTCAAACTCAGAGTCAAACATCATTTTTCTTATATCAGGGCCAATGAAGACGCCGTCTTATAACTTTGCTTCTGATAAATGCGGGAACTTTGAGCAAAGATATTGGAATTATAAGATATTATATTCATTATAAGATATTGGATCGCTGGCTTTCGCATATTTAGTATTATATTGATTGCATTAATTTTCTGAACTATTTTTTTGAATATAAAGGTTTATGATGTAAAATGTAGGGAAATGGTGGGTGATACAGCAATTTTATTGTTATTTTCAGATTCAGCACACTAAAATCCATAAAAATATGGTTAAAGTATTAAAAAAGTTTTTTAGTCGTTGGCCTGTGTTATTTTTAAGTGGGCCGCACAATTAGATATTTTGTGATATAGTGTGTAGCTTAAATAGGTTTTCCCTTTTAGAGAATCATGGAGAAAAGACTTAAATTGAAATTTTTTCTAAATTTCGTACTAGATATAATGGGATTAAAAAAAATAATTATATAACTGTATTTGTAAATGATTTTTAAGCTGGTATATTTCTTCATTTTAATTTTAATATTCTTGAAAAGAATGGTAAGTAGTCTCTAGCTGCTGTTAGGTATACTAACAAGTAAAGGTCCCGAGGCCGGACCTATCGATTTTGATGAAACTTAAATGTTATAGAACACTATAAAGTAAGGGACACGTACTTTTTTTTTATCTGCGGAAAAACGGTTTGAAGGGGTGAAATCGCCCTTCAAAAATTGGGGTAAAAATTTAATTTTTCAAATATCTCGAAAACAGTAAGAGATAGAGCAAAAGTTAAAATTGGCGATATTGGTCTTTTTTAAGATATATCTATTTATATGCAATTTGTTTAAATTACATCAACAGGGGTAGTTGGAGGTTAAAATTTGGGGGCTAATTTTGGAAGAAAGGGGTAAAAGATAAACAATTTAAAAATTTTGTTTAGAGATTTGAAATCTACGTCAAAAGATCTAATTGACCTGTTTTTGCTCAATGTCCTAATATTAAGTCTAAGGGTAGTTAACTAGGGGGTGATTGTGTCGAATAGTCGTACTATTTTGGTAGTTCAAGATGTTCTTCTTCATGGAAAATAGCTTGAGACAATTAGAATAACGTAGAAATGAAATTCTAGAATTCAAAATTCAGTTTGAGCTACAGTGGACAGGGGGTGAGTCACCCTCCTAAATTATTACTAGTTTACATACATTCATTTTTACCAATAACACACTGACAGTGGGTAATAATGTCACAATAAGTGGTTCTGAAGTTGGACTATCGTATATAAGGTTTTTATTAGGTTTCCACTCATTTTGAAAATATCATTATTTTCGGTGTCGATAATTTTCGGTAACGAAACTATAATATCCATTAAAAAACAAACCTAATAAAAACTTTACATACGATAGTCCAACTTCAGAATCACTTATTTTGACATTATTACCCACTGTCAGTGTGTTAATAGTAAAAATGAGTGTAGGTAAGTTAGTATGTAACTTAAGAGGGTGACTCACCCCCTTTCTAATGTTGCTCAAACTGAATCTTAAATTCGAGAATTTCATTTCTACGTTATTATAATTGCCTTAAACTATTTTCCATGAAGAAGAACTTCTTGAACTACCCAAGTAGTACGACTATTCGACACAGACACTGCCTAGTTAACTACCCCTCGACTTAATATCAGGACATTGAGCAAAAACAGGTAAATCAGATTTTTTGATGTAGATTTCAAATCTGTAAACAAAATTTTTATGTTGTTTATTTTTCACCCACTTTTTGCAAAATTAACCCCCAAATTTTAACCCCCAACCACTCCTGTTGATGTACTTTGAACAAATTGCATATCAATAGATAGAAAGAGAAAAAAGAGCAATATCGCCAATTTAAACTTTTGCTCTATCTCTTACTGTTTTCGAGATATTTTAAAAATTAAATTTTCACCCTAATTTTTGAAAGGCGATTTCACCCCTTCAAACCGTTTTTCCGCAGATAAAAAAAAATACGTGTCGCTTAGTTTTTAGTGTTCCTAAACATATTTAAGTTTCATCAAAATCCATAGGTCCGACCTCGGGACCTTTACTTGTAAGAAGCAAAGTTTAAGAAAATCTGTTTGATAACGTTTAAAAAATATTGGTATAAAAGTTTTATTTCAAAAATACAATTTCTTCTTTCACAACATTTTTTTGCTATATACATTATTATACATAATATTTAAAATGCTCATTCTTAAGCTAACAGTACGAGATTATTAATTATTGATCTTCGGTTACAATAACCATTAGAAACCACGTTCAAGAATTTACAAAACACTAAAAACTTGATATACAAACATAAACACATTTCAACTTTCTAAAAATTAAACTATCATTATATATTAAATAACATTCTGTTAACTACTACGATATCACAGGTTTTGCCAAAAAATTATTTTGGTTTTTATTTGATCTACAATAAATAAAAAAATTATTTTCTAGAAATTGTACAAAATAATAGTTGAAATGTAATTATGATAATTGCAATTTAACTGAATGATAAAAAAATTAATACTACAATATTCTTAACGTCAAATACCATTCAGTTTAAATACCCTGTATAGTCAAAACTGACTATGTATTCTGTAAAGTCCAGCATCTCTTGAATTTTATAGTTTGTTTCATAGGCTTTTTTTACAATGCTGCTTCTTCTTCTTCAGCTGAAAAAAAAAACCAAGAAAATTAGTAATTTAACAGTAGTAATAAGTTTATTAACAATATTTTATCACACTTTTCAATAGATTGTCTAAAGCAGGGGTGGCCAACCCAAATGATCTTGCGGGCCACTTTAGAAGCGCATCATAACTCCGCGGGCCGCATATAAAATTATGTGTTCTCATATATTATATATTTTTTTAATACATTGATTTTCACTACCTTGGTCGTTATAAAATGAATATATTTTGTATAAATGTGATGAGTCTCGCGGGCCAAAAAAAGTTCAAGACGGGCCACATACGGCCCGCGGCCGCAGGTTGGCCACCCCTTGTCTAAAGCATGGTGCGCACGATGCTGGAGATTTCATAATGATTCGCTTAACTAGAGATCTGATGAAAATTCTGGATACTACGCTGCTAGAGAGTAACGTCATTGATGGCTCTGCTGTATACACGTTTGTTTCATTTTGGTGACAGATTTCGTGCCATATTTCACTATTTTTCATATAGAATTATGTGGTAGTTTAAGTTTTGAGCCAATCATTAAGCACAATTTATCTTGCGATTTACTAAACAACGTACATGTCAATACAGATATTGTGTAAAAATCCGGTTAAATATATAGTTAAAACTATAAAGCTATGAAATAGACTAGAAATTAAATAATGAGTCGGAACATCGTTCGCCTCCAAGCTGCTTGCTAGCACATTGCTTAATCGCTTCATAAAACGACTTAAAATTGCCTGAATGAAACTATTGTGCTCTTAATAAGAAGTTTTGTGTATTATTTTTATATACGAAACACTGCAAACTAAAATATCGAGAAAACATTTAAAATATTTTAAATGCTTTGAAACTCAATGTTTAATATAATTTTTTCATTGATTTAAATAATTTGCATGATCTAAGCTGTTAAAAGTGCAGTATAAGTTTAAAAAAAAAAAATAATAACAATAATAATCTACTCTAAATTTTAGAGTACATTACAAAACGTTTACTCGGCTTTTTACACAATGTCTGTTGACATATGCGCTGCTTATTTGACCCATAGACAAAATTCTACTTGATGGTTGGCTCAAAGCTTATATCATCAGATAACGCTGCATGAAAAATAGTGAAAAGTAGCATGGAATCTGCCACAAACATCAAGTAAGCCTGCATATAGTAGCGCCATCAGTGACGTGAGTATCCAGCAGTGTAGCATGCAGAATTGCCATTAGAACTCCAGTCAAGTGAATTATCACGAATATTAACATCATTAACGGCAATCTTTTATTAAAATAATAGAAAGTATTTCATACCAGTAGCATCTGTCGGGTGTAATGGATCGTTCCACGGTTGTATTTTTGTGCTTCCAAATAAAATAAAAATCAGGTTTCCGAAGAAGTAAATACCAGCAGCAATATGGAATATGGTTCGCCATCCTTCAATAGTGGCTTGCTAAAAATAAATGCGTAAATGAGAAATAGTTTTGTAAATTTTCTACTCCTTATATTGCTATCCACTAAGCATAGCTGAATATAACAAAAATAATCTACTGCAGTACTCACTGAAAAAAATTTTAAGAAAATTATATAGCATGCGCCAAAGTGTTTGCAACATATTGAACAAATTTTTGTTATTAAAACTTTGAATAACGATGGAAGATTTGGAAGGATAATCTAAAAATTTATTTCTATATATTATCCTTGGTTTCAAATCCAACCAAAACCGCAAATTTTATCCATTTTTCAGTATTTACCTTAATGATTTGTATTTAAATTTTTAAGGGATATTTTCTAATACTGAAGCATTACGCTACCTTGCTTTGTTTTGGAACTGAGGTAATGCGAAAAACAAGTTCCCCTTATTAAAGGGAATCATTTCTCGTATAACCTTAATTCAAAGCAAGGTAGCGATATCTCAATGCAATCTTTTACTTACTGGAAATATTTTTTTCTATTTTAAATTACTTTTCCAATTTTCGAAAATTTGAGTACTTATAGATATAAGTATAGATATTCACAGATGTGAATGTTACTGGCAAAACCTATTCGAATTAATTTTAACTGAATGTTTTTAGCAAGTGCTAGTATATTTTTTCTGATTTTTTGAATCAATAGTGTAAGTAGAAAGATAAGAAAATCTCAATTTCAACTTCATTTTACAAATCCCTTCTAACGATACCACACACGATAAAGTATGTTGGAGAAAAAGTTTTATCTTTACTTTTTAATATGGGAGAGTACTTCAAGAGATCAAGGAATTTCCTTTTTTCTAGTATCGGCTAATGAGAATCTCTGGCTGTAGTATCTGTATGCAAAATTTGATGTTCATAAGTTTGAAGATATAGAAATTTTGATTTATAATGTTTAGTTTACGTTAAGTTTAGATTAGTATGAGAAACTTAAAAATAGGAAATCTCTGGATAAACATTGTAACACTTTACGAATATCCTGATAAATAATAACAGTAAAATTGTTAGTTAACCAAACACAAGAGCGACGCAAACTTATAATTTGAACCGTGAAGTATTTAGAAGTAGCTAGTCAAAACCGTAAAAGTTGATACTCGTAAACTATTCTGAAATGGTACTATAGAATTTTTCGTTTCAAAATAAAATAAAATAAGTTCCCACTACCAAAGTATTTAGCTAACTACCATTTTTTTTTTGATTTGGCTATCAGAAACGTTATAAAGATATCAGTTTAGTGCATTGTAGTGCTTAAGGATGAACGTTAGTGTAGAAAAACCATTTTAACATAAAGCACAAAAAAATGTTTTTTATTTAGTTACTATGAGAAAAATATCACAAATTCCAGAATCTCTTTATTTTAAATTTTAATACTGCACATAGACAAAATTAAATTTTTAATACTTTTTTCGACTAACTTTTTCTTTAAAATATTTAATCAAATTTCAATTTTTCCCGCCAAATAGAATATGAGGTAACATACGTATTTTGAAGATTTTTGGACTACCAATAATTCACAAACCTGCTGTCAATTTTTTTTTTCAAAATTGCAATAACAAATGTTTTTGACGTACCGTGTACATTGTATAACAGCGAAAAATGTTTAAATTATAAAAAGAAGTGTTAAAGTCGTGTATGAATAGAAGCCTGATTTTAAAAAATGAAAAAATAGTTTTTTCAATATAAATTATCGATTTACAGATTTTTCAAAAATATATGTCACAAAATTTAAAGATACTACGAACAAATTTCGAATATCGTATAAGATTATTGTAATTGTTAATAAATAAACAAATAAAATCATTTTATTTTATACTAGCTGTACCCGCGGCGTCGGTCGCGCGACGCATTGTTATAAAATAAATGAGAAGTATGTATATAAGTGTAATAATTATACAGAATGTGCATAGAACAATAATTTTTGCGTAATGCATGTACATGTTTAAAATGGTTTTTATATTTTCCCAAGGGAATCAGACATTTTCCCGGAGTAGAAAGTAGAGATGTCGATTCTCCAAAAAAAAAGATCGATTTTTGGATCGATTTAAATCGAAATCAAAAAAATCGATTCAAAAAAAAAATCGGCTAAAAAAAATCGATTCTGTGAGATCGATCTAAAAAATCGAAATTTTGAAAAGTTTAATAAAATTAGCTGATAATTTTTGTTTAAGGGACTTGCTCGATAGTACATAGGTCATATCGGTAATATCGTATAAAAACCCCTTACATTATATTTGTAAAGGCGATGAATGAGTTAACTTTTCAATTATAATTATAAAAAATAAGGCAATTGAATATGTAGGACGAATACCACGAATTGAACCAAGTTTATTCAAAAATTTCAAACAAATTGACAAAAAAATGTTTTCTAAATAAGTCGCGTTTGTGGCAAAGGGATCGTCGTTTGCACAGATAGGTGGTCTCTTCCTTCCTTTTGTATGAATACTCTGATTTATATAGAGCCATAGGAGGGGTCCGTTTATATAACGAGTAAAAAGTGACAATTAACAATAGAGTTTTTGGTGTTTCATTTTAACACATGTTTCTTTGTAGAATTACAATTAAAATGAAGTTATTTTTGGAAAAAATCGGTTATCGATCTCTTACTTTTAATAATCGATTCATAAATCGATTCAAATGAAAAAAATCGAAAAAAGAATCGATTTTTTAAACTTCGATTAATCGAGTTTCGATTAATCGATTTAAAATCGACATCTCTAGTAGAAAGTACCTTATATGTTGACCCAGGTAATAAGTTATCATCACACCAAATTTCATAAAAATCCGTTCAATAGTTTTTGCGTAATGTGTGTACATGCTCAAAATTATTCTTCTATTTTCGCATGGGAATAAGACATTTTCCCTGGGTAAAAAGTATCTTAGATATTAGTAATAAGTTATTCTCACACCAAATTTCATTAAAATCCATCCAGTAGTTTTTGCGTGATGCGTGAACAGACAGACAGACAAAAATTTTAAAAATCGCTGTTTTTATATGTATCTACATCGATAACTATTTACAATACCAGTAAAATTTTCATAAAATATTTCATGTACAGAAATGGTCTCATTACAGTTTTATTATATGTATAGATTTTTCAAAATATTTCTTTAAATGTTCTCAATGAGCTCTTTCACATATATTATGAATGGCCTCCATTGCTATCAAAAATTTTTCCAAAACTGATCAAATGATTGAAAAACCACTGGTGAATTATATTCTGAAAACTATTTTCTATACTTAAAAGATTCATAAATAAAGACTGAAAATTGATAAAATTACCACTTTTATTATTAACAGGTTTGCAAAAGGAAATAATGGTACACACAGTGGCAGACTTACTCTTTTTTATTCAGCTATGTCCTCTCTTTACATATTGGTTACCAAATTTTAATGTATTCGTTTTACTGTATTATCTTAAACTTGAATTTGTTAAATTTTTTATTTTAACTTACCTACCTTATTCCCTAAAACATGCCCCACAACTAATGGAGTGATAATTGCGCTAACGTTGGCCACACAGTTAGTAATTCCCATCATTATGCCAGCAAAATTTGGCGCTAAATCAATATGGTTTATTTGTAGACCAACATATATCGCTGAGTTAAAACCAACGGCTATTATAAGCAGAGTTAATGCGATTATTGAATTTTCTGTGTAACCTAAAGCTATTAATGCAGCTGCTGGAATCCAAGTACCTAAAATTGCATGAAATTTTTTTTTTTAATACGTACATAATATATTGTAAAATATGGCAAATAAAATATTATTACAAGATCTTGTTAAATTATACCTAATTGACTTAAGTGTGAAAAAGGAGAAAATGATGGTACATATATATACCCGAAACCAAATGTTGTCACCATTCCATTCTTCTACTACAGATTTAGTTTGTTTACAATCATTTTTAACATTTTATTTTCAGTATCAACAATTTAAAAAAATATAACTAAAAAGTTGTTTTTTTTTTTTTAATTTTTAAATATTGTAAATAGAACTTTAGGCTATTGACTATGTAGTTGAATAAGAAACTAATTCGTAACAGGTGTTTTATTGTTTCATATGTTCAATTGTATCCCAAAGATGATAATTTCACAAAGTGCTATTAAATTTAGGCGTGCGTTTTTACGAACGGCGTAAACTTATCGACGCTTACGTTTTTTAACTATAACTCAAAAACTATGCATTTGTCGTAAATACACATGATATGATTTTTTGCAGAGAATTAAATTTCCTATCGAAATGGCACTTTATGAACTCAAAAAACTTTTTTCTCAACAAAATAAGTCAAAAAAACTATTTAAAGAAAAGCTAAAATTTTTCAATTTTTCTTTTTTTTTTAAATTTTTGAGTAGTACTTTTTTCTGAGTGAATTTAGGTATAGGGATTGGTTCACAAAAAAGAAAGCTGATGTAATTCCCGTCAGAATGGTGACCGATAAAACTATTTTCGATAACAACCGGCTGAGATACAGTCGTTCAAAGTTACCTACTTTTTTACAATTTTATTACTTTTGACTTTTATACCATGTTATTTGTAATTTTTACACGCAAAAATTATTTTTATTGAGTACAAAAATTATTTCTGCTTTATCAGAGGTAACGATAAAATTATTTGCTAAAAATTTTGATATTCATATGATCTTAGGTATAAAAAAAAACTTTAATATTGTACTAAATTACAGTTCTATTTTTTAAAAAAAATTAAATGTACCTATTATATTTCTCCCATAATGTTTTCAAATTCAGTATCAATATCTTCATCAACATCGTTTTGGACATCTCCTTCTGTAATTTCTGGAACATCGGCATTTTCACAATTTTCTGGAACATCCGCATTTTCGCAAATAAATTATTTGCAGCTAATTCCTAATTTTCTACAGCTGCAATTTCCGTGACAACCTTTTATACACCCGCAAGCTATTTGTTCCAGTAAATTCTACAGTGCAGGAGGTTTTGTTGTATTAATTGGCACTAATCCATTTTTAGATTTTTTCCAACCCCACTCAAATGGATTTAAAATATTTCCTTCCCACTGTTGAATTTGGTGGTACGTCCTTAAACCGTGATATTTAGTGGCATCAGAAGTTAGTGGGAAATTGGTTAGAGAAAATTTTATGCTTTTTGATAATTTTTGAAAAAGTTGTAACCGAGAACTACCTAAACTGTTGGCCTTAAAGCCATAAAGAGAAATTACGATTTAATTCTATTACGTAAATTGAGGCTGTAGAAAATTATAGGAATTAGCTGCTCCATGTTCTGCAAAGAATGTATGGGCCTAAATTGTGAAAATGCGGATGTTCCAGAAATGACAGAAGAGGATGTCCAAAACGATGTTGATGAAGATATTGATATTGAATTTGAAAACATTATGAGAGAAATATAATAGGTACATGTAACTTTTAAAAAAAATTAGAACTATAAATTAGTACAATATTAAAGTTTTTTTTTATACCTAAGATCATACGAATATCAAAATTATATCGTTACCACTTTTATCGTTACCTCTGGTAAAGCAGAAATAATTTTTGTACTCAATAAAAATAATTTTTTTGTGTAAAAATTACAAATAATATGGTATAAAAGTCAAAAGAAATAAAATTGTAAAAAAGTAGGTAAATTTGAACGACTGTGTCTCAGCCGGTTTTTATCGAAAATATTTTGATCGGTCACCATTCTGACGGGAATTACATCAGCTTTCTGTTTTGTGAACCAATCCCTGTACCTAAATTCACTCAGAAAAAAGTACTACTCAAAAATTTAAAAAAAAAGAAAAATTGAAAAATTTGAGCTTTTTTTAAAATAATTGTTTTGACTTATTTTGTTGAGAAAAAAGCTTTTTGAGTTCGTAAAGTGCCATTTCGATAGGAAATTTAATTCTCTACAAAAACTCATATTATGTGTATTTACGAAAAATGCATAGTTTTTGAGTTATAGTTAAAAAACCTAAGCGTCGATAAGTTGGCGCCGTTCGTAAAAACGCACGCCTAAATTTAATAGCACTTTGTGAATTTATCATCTTTGGGGTACAATTGAACATATGAAACAATAAAACACCTGTTACAAATTAGTTCCTTTTCCCCCTGTTTTTTTGTACATAGTCAATAGCCTACTTGAATATAAATAAAATTTAAATAATATACAATTTTAAAGATAATAATGGTCTATTTATTATTTAAAAACGCCGTGAGCAGCGGGGCCCCATCACGGTAGTCGAATTTTCCCCTTCATCTTCGGTATTGAATGTTTACAAGCGAAATGTGATTGAAAGTCTACAACCGAATTGTCATTTTGTTGGTTTCAAAACTGGTCATGAGTGTTCGGCTGATCGAGGCTTTAAAAAAAGGTTTTAAGTATTTTAAGGGCTGTATCTCAGTAAATTTCAATTTTGTGCCGAAAACAGGTAGCAGAACAAAAACCAACACAATTCGTACGAGGGCATTCCTGCCCATGTTTATCCGCTAATTGCCTTTATGTTTTAGTTTTAAATATTAAAAAAGGACCTTAAATAGTAAACTGGAAGGCCTTTATAAAGATATTTTTTCTTTCAAAAAAAAATAAAAAAAATAAAAAATAAAAAAAAATTTCTTCGGTATTAAGTGTCTACAAGCGAAATATAATTGAAAGTCCACAAGCGATTTGTAATTTTGGTGGTTTCAAAACTGATAATGAGTGTCCGGTTGATCGGGGCTTTATAAAAAGATTTTAAGTTTTTAAGGGCTGAATCTCAGTAAATTTCAATTTTGTGCCGATAGAAGTTAACAGGGAAAAAGCCAACACAATTCGTACGAGGACATTTCTATCCATGCTTATCCGCCAATTGCCTTTGTGTTTTACTTTTAAATATTAAAAAAGGAACTTAAATAGTAAACTGGAAGGCTTTTATGAAGATATTTTTTCTTTCCAAAAAAATCCAAAATTTCTATTTTATAAATAATAAAAATCCAAAATTCCTAAATAATAATTAAATAAATAAATAAACAGTGACTTTAATAACATTTGCAAATTACTTAATATGTATGTATTTCATTTGTTAAAAAATTGTATTCACTTTTTTTTAAATTTTTTAAAATTACTATTCGCCTACTTGTATTTAGAATAAACATAATGCTTTTAAAACACATTTAACAATAGCATTCAATTCCGATGTAAAAATGGGAGAAGTGGGGGGAAAAGTGATGCGGACTCCCTACAAGGTACTAGCTGGATACTAACTGAATACACGTACAAAATTTCAGCCCTCTAGGTTTCCTTATCGAGTCTCTAGACATGTTAGAAAACAAGCAAAAAAATTAAGGAATTATTGGCGTAAAAATCGTGGGGGTAAGGGTTAAAAGTTGAAACCTCCAAAAAACAGTGTCTGGCTATTAGCTTAACCTGTACACCAAATTTCAGCCCTCTAAGTTTATTTGGGGAGATTTTGACCCGAACGAAACTGTTAAAAAACAAGAAAAATCATGTTCTTTTGGGTATAAAAATGGTGAGGGTAGGGGTTAAAAGTCGAGACCCCCAAAAGGCACCCCCTTGATACTAACTCAATCCGAATACAAAATTTCAGCCCTCTAGGTTTATTCGGGTGACCTGTGCGAGTGGTACAAACTTCGAAAACGTCGAAAATGCATGAAATTGTAGCTTAAAAATGAGGGGGGTGGGGGTAAAATATTAAAACCTCCAAAAAGCACAACCTAGGTACGAACTTTATCAACACACCAAATTTCAACCCTCTACGTTAATTCTGGGGGGCTGGGGGCCTGTTAGATCCAGCGAAAATCGTTTTTCCCCCCTCTACTCCCACCATATCATCCTAGGAAGCTGAATTTTGGATATGTTGTAGATAATTGACCGAAACATTATTTAAAACCGGTTTGGAAAAGTTTTATTGCTTTTCCGCCCCCCACCACCCCCTTAAAGGTCGGGTCCGAAAAAAAATTTGCCCAAAATTTGACCCCACTTTGATAGTATTGTTGTGCATCGGAATAAGCCCCACTTACCAAATTTCATCTCTTAACTTCCATAGGGGGGCCCTACACATATTAAAAGGTTGCGGGAAAATATATATATATATATATATATATATATATATATATATATATATATATATATATATATATATATATATATATCAGACATCTTTTTTTTTTACATAATCGTGTTCTACGGGTCCGAAAACGGATAGCGCCCCTGGTTTCGCCTCTCGCAGCTCTTATCGTATAGACTGTATAAGTTTAATTTTTCGGAGAAAATTCGACTAAAAATGTGTAAAAATAACTAAATTGAAATGTGTTCTTTATTTAAACAAATGTCAACAAACTATCACAAAAGTTAAAGTACAACATTGTTGGTTTGGCCAAAGACGTATGTGTCGCAAACACTGTTGAATGCATAAACGATAAACATAGGCAGTACAGTGTGTTTTTACTAGCATCTCTTACTTAAAAATGATTGGAATTTCAAAAATGCTAAGAATTCGTTATGTATTTGGCATTAACTATAATTTTTAATCTAGTGTTTTGCTTTAATTATGTAATTTATGTAGGGGAAGTTTGTCTAAAATGGGACACTTGATAAAATGGCACAACGTCTATAATGTCAGTATCAGGAATAATATCTACTAACTAACGTTAAAATTAAATCACTAGTTGCATACGGAGTGTACATAAATCTTCAACGACTTCAGTAAGTAATAAACTTTCGTTAAACAGGGTTTTTTTTAGTTTTTTTTTTTTGTCTTTTTAAATTTTTGTTATAATATTTATTATTCACATAGGTATTTAATATGCGGTTATCTTTAATGAATATTTAAAATTGAAATATATACCACGATACACTAATAATAATTATTGTTAATTTTTGTGGTAGAACTTTTGTATAGATCTTTTAGGTTATAAGTTTCTTCCTTTTTCAAGTGATGGACAGCGTTTAATCTAAAATGGGATATCTCATTTACATCATGTAATAAATGCGTCCACGATACATGTACAGGTTTCCGATAGTGATGATGATCTCTTTATTTGTGATATTTGTCAGTGGTACTTAATGTATAATTTGTACAATTCAAGTGTTTAATTTTATTTTGAACTAGCTGTTACCCGCGGCTTAGGTAGCTTGAATTTCGTAATTTAGTAAAGGTAGTTCCTTTTAGGTAGTTTGCTAAAATATTTTCCCCTATTTTTTTTTATCATAAGCTGAAACGATAGGCTTTATTAATTAGTGAGCTCACTCATTAATCCTATTTATTATTAATTTCTCCCTTTGGCAAGTTATCTAGGAACAATTAAAAATTTTCAAAAACTAATTGGTTATTTCTTAAAGCATGTAACATAGACTAAAAATCTAAAGTAAGCCTATTAAAAAGGTGTCAACAAATTTGGTATAGAAGCAAAAAAGTGTGTTGATTTAAAATACTCAAATATTATATATTTTTAAAATACCTAATATTTTGTAGACTTTAAATAGAGTATCCTCTAAGTATCCTCCCTATTTCTATGGGAAAATTTCAATCCCTACATCCCCTATAAGTCTATTTACATTATATTTGAACATTTCCTAAGGTAACTGACTCATTGTTGGAGACGCTAGAACAGCAGACGCTGAAAATGTAAACTTTGACCTCTTCCCCATTTTTTGCGTTAATTTCCTGGTGGATTTTTTAAAATTATGTTCAGTTTCTCCGTAATTAAACTTTCATACTATCTTTTTGTAAAGTGAAATTTTAGTAAAAAAGTTTTGAAGTTAACATTCACAATAGATTTACACAATAAAAAAAAAATTATTAAATAAAATGCTTTATGTGACCACCCTGTATCAAGTCAAAAAGCTGAAATATCACTGTCACATAGAATATTAGTCACAATTTCCAGCGATTTAAAATTTGATGTCAAAAACAGTTCAAATAACAAATTTGGTGTCAACTTCCGGTATAATCGGAAATAGCAGCAAATTAAAAATATTTTAATTAAAATCTTCGTAATTGAAACTTTCTATAACCAAATTTTCAAAATTCTAATTTATTTAAAAGACCATGAACTTTTAATGAAGATTCTATTTGAATCATCCTGTACACAACCATTTGGGAGATTACATTAAAATGTGGCTAAGATTGATCGGGAGGTTAATATCTATATTCCCTGTAATTTCAACTCAATAACTTAAATAGTTTTTGAGTTAAATCGGTTCGTACAAACAGACAGACTGATAGACAACACTTTTTTTTTAAAGTTATATTTGGTCTATATATATATATATATATATATATATATATATATATATATATATATATATATATATAATATATATATATATATATATATATATATATATATATATATATATATATATATATATATATATATAAATTTTCATATTTTTCAAATAAATATTTTTACACTTTCAGACAACAAATTTTACATCAATACCTATAAATTTAATAAAATAGGTGGGTCTGTCTGTGATTTTCGAATTTGTAGGTATTTGTATATTAAAATTAAGCACAAGCAGTCAATAATATTTGAAATTGAAATATCGAATTTGCTAACTGAAAAACATACAAATACCTATCAATAATATTTGAAATTGAAATATAGGTATTTGTATGTTTTTCAGTTAGCAAATTCGATATATATATATATATATATATATATATATATATATATATATATATATATATATATCGAATTTGCTAACTGAAAAACATACAAATACCTATATTTCAATTTCAAATATTATTGACTGCTTGTGCTTAATTTTAATATACAAATACCTACAAATTCGAAAATCACAGACAGACCCACCTATTTTATTAAATTTATAGGTATTGATACATTGTTAAATGTTAAGTATCTCAATTTAGGTAGACTTCTCCTACCTAATATATTATAAATGTATTTAGCTTAAAAAAAATGTAAAAATTTTTATATATCGTAAGTAAACTTTACTTGTAGAAAGTAGGCTTGTAACCTACTAATTATGGTAATATACTAACTGCAATTCTATCACAAATGCGTGTATACAAGGTGTATATATATATATATATACATATATATATATATATATATATATATATATATATATATGTATATATATATATATATATATATATATATATATATATATATACATATACATATATATATATACATATGTATATATAATATATATATATATATATATATATATATATATATATATATATATATATATAAAAATATATATATATATATACATATGTATATATATATATATACATATATATATATAATATATATATATATATATATATATATATATATATATATATATATATATATATATATATATATATATATATATATATGTATATATATATTCGTCTATGTCAAAATGGTCTGACTTCCAAATGAGGCAAAATTAGACGTGTACTTACGTTTTCTGCTTGTTATTCTTTTTGTTGTTTTTATATTAGAGTAATTATAAAGATTTTATTAGAGTAATTATAAAGATTTGGGTTAAGATTTGCTTTTTTAATTATGTTAAAAAATTTACAACCATCGATTAGTAAAGTATTTTTAATGAGAATTCTCATATCTTACCTATGGTATTAAATAATTTTCTGCTAACATTTACTGAAATTATTTGTCGATTCGTTAAAAAATCCGATGAAAAACTAAATACAAAACTTAGTAACCACATTGTCAAGTAAGGAAGGGAAGAACTCCAACCGCTCTGAAAATAATATTTATCTTGATGAAATCGTTTTCATAAAATGATTCTAGGTTTTCTATTAACTTACCTGCTTTGTATCATAATTTAAAATATCTTTCATATAGGTAGGCATTTCTATTATAAGAGTCCAAAGGCTCCATGTGTTTGCAGCATGGACAAGTATTAGAGCCCACATTGGCCTTGAAGTTAACATTGCAAGCCAAGGTGTAGGTAACCTCTGAAAATAATATTCGTGTAAATTAACAGTATGTCTAGAAACAACAAATTAACTAAATTGAAAATATGAATTAATTTGACGATAAAATTTTTAAAACAACAGTCAAAATCAAACTGTCGACCGGTTTCGATGTTCCAAAAAAACCATCTTTAAGACAAAATAACTTTTCAAACCAATGATAATTGTAATGCATTCACAGCAAACTGGTTGCTATAATTTATTTTTATTTAATTTTTTTGACTCTTAAATGTTGACTAACTGGGAAAGTTATTTTGTTTTGAAAATAGTGTCTTTGGGACACCGAAAATGGCCAACAGTTTCATTTTGACGATTATTTTAAAAATTGTATTATCAGATTAAGTCATATTTTCAATTTCCTAAATGTTTGATTTTGGCGAAAGCTAGAGAGAGGTAAGAATTTAATTATCTCATAAAATATAAATTATAAAAAATTGTGCTGAGATGGCACTAGAGACAATTTGAAGAATGCTTCAAGGAGCAAATTCGTAAGTTCGTTGTAAGAGGTGCTTGAATTGAAAATCGGTTTTACTAATACTAAATATACTGCAAAATTTCTATGTATGTATCCAAAAAAAATTTTAATTGGACACACTGAATGAAATGGAAAAATTTTAAAATTTATGTCCAAGATAAACTGGTTGCAAAATAATTAGGTAAATAAGACCGAGAGACGCTTAGTGGAGGATCAAAGATTTGAAATAAGAAATTTGCTATTTGATGATGAAACTGTGTACCACAATTATCAGGCGAGCATCGATTTGTTATGAGAGTTTTGTCTTTAAAATTTTAAGGTAATATTTTTAACATAACAGGTTAAGGTTATAATAAATTATGAGAATTGTTTGAGAATTATGAGAAAAGCAAAGTCAATAATTTATAGCGCTGTGTTTGCTCGCCCAACGACTCTATAATAACTATCTTTATATTTTACTAACGTTGCTAATATCCGCACCGCAAGAACTTCATGTAGGTATAGGCATTTCAGGGTATTAAGGCCCTGGGAAAAAATTTTAACCCCACTTTCATCTTTTTCGGATATTTCAATAATATTTTAGCAAAATTTTGTCTTTCTTCCGCTTTGTAATTTGCAAAATATTTAGCGTCACTGATGGACAATTTTGACCACATTTAAAGTTAATGTTCTGAAATTTTATACAAAATCAGTTCCTTATAATTGCATCACTTGGCACGCCCACCGACTTTAAAATAATTTGATTCATATTTCCATAACATGGTCTGATAAAATTTTGTTAAGATCGGTCCAGCTGTTTAACTAGAGTCCTATTCGATTAGTCCTGCAAATCAATTTCGACCTCATCTTACTTTTAAATCAGATATACTGAAATTCTCTGCTCGTATCTAATTTCAAGATCGTACCTAATTTCGATACCTTCAGATAGTAACATTGATAACTTTAAGAGTACGTTAATTTGCGAAACGTTTCGAGCTTCCAAGGCTCTAGAGGATATTTCCAAACTCGCGTTAATTTGTTTCGGATTCTTAATAATATTTGAGCGAAGGTTAAGATTCGTCCAGTCGTTTATATTGTTTTTTTTTTTTAATCTCCAGTACCCTAGAGAGCAATTTTAACTCCACGTTTACCTTCACTTACTTAGAATCTCAGTATACTATTTGAGCAAAATTTAGTCAAGATTCGCCCAGCTAATTATTTTGAGTTCTTTTTGAGGCCTTAGGACCTTCAGGATCAATTATAATGTAATGTTTATTTTTTTCAGGATCTCAATGGTATTTGCGAAAAATTTGGTAATGATACGTCCAGTCGTTTACTGGCCCGTTTTGATGCCCTACGGTCTTGCGGAATCACTTTGACGTAACTCGAACATTTTTCCTTCGATTCGTATGCCATTTTAATCTACAGTGTTATTCTTCCATCGTTTTTTTTATCTACAATTTTTTTTTGGAACAATTGGGAACAAATAAAGACAGTCCATATTTCATTTTTATTTAAATACTAGCTTTTACCCTCGACTTCGTCAGCGTGGAGTCGATGACGGCATAGTGGGTACAACTAATTAATTTTCAGTGACTCCACGCGGACGAAGCCGCAGGCAGAAGCTAATATTATAACATTTCCTTATAAACTACATTCTTTTCCATTTTGGTGGGTGATGTTCAAATGACCGGATTTTGGGGTGAACTTACACGTGAACATGATACATACAACTGACTGTGGAAAAAGCAATCTTGTCGCAAATCAACACCCGTGAATCTAAGAGTTTGGCCCTGTGACTTATTTATTGTCATGGCAAAACAAACTTTTAGGGGGAACTGTAGTCGCTTAAATTCAAAAGGCAGATCGTTAGGAATCAGTGGAGTACGCGGTATAAACACTGTTTCTCCCTGCGCTGATTCAGTTAAAATAGTAGCTTCAACTAAATTGCGATGCAATGCCTTAGCTTGCAGCCTAGTACCATTAAAAAGTTTTGGTGGTTTCAAATTTCTAAGTAGTATTATAGGTGTACCGACACGGACTGAAAGTCTATGATATGGGAGACCAGCTGGATTAATAATGTTCAAAAACTCAACAGGATAGTGGACTGCTTTATCAGTATTAATTACCGTATCTATTGAACCGTATACCATGTCTTCGCCTTCAAATGATTTCAACAAAATATCATTGATGAATGTTGTTTGGTCATTTTTAGGTGTCAAAATAGTTCTTTCACGCAACCATTTGAAAGGCTTGTCCCTAATATGAGCTATATCAGGATAGAACAATTAGTACTAAAAAAGAACGACAAGCCCCCAAAAAGCAAGTGATAACAATCACCACATAAAATCCAGCATCAAAAAAGAAAAGAAATCAAAAATTAAAACATTAAAAAATAAATAAACAAAGGAAAAATAGAGGTCACGTTTGACTAGTTTCGACTGTATTAACAGTCGACTGTATTAACAAATCGATGCTCGTCTGATAATTGTGGTACACAGTTTCATCATCAAATAGCAAATTTCTTATTTCAAATCTTTGATCCTCCACTAAGCGTCTCTCGGTCTTATTTACCTAATTATTTTGCAACCAGTTTATCTTGGACATAAATTTTAAAATTTTTCCATTTCATTCAGTGTGTCCAATTAAATTTTTTTTTGGATACATACATAGAAATTTTGTATTAACAGTCATTTTTTTTTTTGGATACATACATAGAAATTTTGTATTAACAGTCATTTTCAAAACCAACAGACCCTAAGTCGTAGTCTATGAAACGTAACGTTTAAGAGAACGTTCTGAAATTGTCAACGGTAAAAATTTTTTTTTTGTATCTGGTGTGAAAAAACAAATTTTATCCACATCATTACGAAATTCTATGGTTAATTTTAAAATTAAATTACACTTTAAGTTTTAAATTTTTAAATTTTTAGAGAGGTTTGGAAACAAAGGAAATACGAAAAAAACCAAACCCAAACATCAGACAAAGGAATTATCTAAAAAACAATAAATTGATAATAATTAATACTAGACAGGTTTACTTTGTGAAAATCCATATTAAATATGGTGAAAAGTGTGAAAAGTGACAAAGCAACGATACCATATTTAATAAATTGATAGTTTTTATAAATTACATTTTAAATAAAATGTGAGAAAACGTTGAGAAATAAAAGAAAATTTAGAAAGAAAACACAGTTTAAACTCAAATATTACAGAGTAACAAAAAATTGAGTAACAAAAGGATTGTAGTACGAAACAACATTGTGAAAATATTAACATCAGATACAAGTTACACAATGCAAAACGGACGAAACACAAATGCCGGCGACCAACATGTAATTAAACTGAAAAAGTTGATGAAATTCAAAAACGATCACGCATGAGCTGTACCATATGCAATGACGTATTGAAATCGAACAATTGAGAAATTTCATTCAAAATAGGGGTGTCCAAAGTCACATCATGTGCTATTCTAAGAGTATCCAAATGATTCATAAAGTTACCTTTTGTACAAATGTGCAGTTTCGAAATTAGATTCTAGATTAAAAACGTGACAGTATCTATAATGTGCTGAGCTATGGCAGAATAATTTCTGGTGTTCGCTGATTTTATGACTGCCAAATGTTCATTAAACCTGGTAATAAATTTTCTGCCCGTTTGGCCCATGTAACAAATTTTACATTCAGGACAGACATATCTATAGATGCCGGATTTGTTAAACTTGGAAATCAAGTCCTTAGATTTCACCAACAGAGATGACAAAGTGGTGGAAGAGGAAAAACTTAGTTTCACGTTGTGATAACGGAAGATTTTATTAAATAGAATAGCCTGTTCATTGATGAAAGGAATTGACGCATACTGGTTTGAGGTTATGTGGTTAGTGGAAGACAGGTTAGGAAAGATAATTGACTCTGATTTACGGTTCAAAAATTTTTTGTAGATATTATAAAGAAATTCTAGTGAATAGCCGTTTTGACACCCAATATGGATGATGATAGAAAGTTCTCTACAGAAATTGGGTTTGTTCAGGGGATAAGTAAACAGTCTGTGAAATGCATGATTAAAAAAAAGCCATTTTGTGCTGTTGCGGTATGAGAAGAGGTAACGTGGATACAGTGATCGGTGTGAGTCGGTTTCCTGTAAACAGAGCATTGCAAAAAATTGGAATAAGGATCCTTACTTATGGTAAGATCAAGGAAATTTAATTTGTTTTCGGATTCAAATTTTATAGTGAAATTTATTCTAGAATGGAGAGTATTAATGAATTTAAGGAGTTCGAGGGCCTCTTGATGGGAACCAGACCAAACTACAAAGATGTCGTCGGCGTAACGTTTTCAACATACAATATTATTAAGAAGTTTGAACTTGGAATTGAAAAGGATATGCTCTAGGTGATCCATGAAAAAGTTAGCCATAAACGGAGCAATAGCCAAGCCCATCGCTAAAACATTCAATTGTGTATAGATGTCATCATTGAAAATAAAATAATTGTGGTCCAGAAGGAGACCCAAACAACTGAAAAGTGACTCGAAATTTAAACTTAAAGTGTAATTTAATTTTAAAATTAACCATAGAATTTCGTAATGATGTGGATAAAATTTGTTTTTTTCACACCAGATACAAAAAAAAATTTTTACCGTTGACAATTTCAGAACGTTCTCTTAAACGTTACGTTTCATAGACTACGATTTAGGGTCTGCTGTTTTTGAAAATGACTGTTAATACAGTCGAAACTAGTCAAACGTGACCTCTATTTTTCCTTTGTTTATTTTTTAATGTTTTAATTTTTGATTTCTCTTCTTTTTTGACGCTGGATTTTATGTGGTGATTGTTATCACTTGCTTTTTGTGGGCTTGTCGTTCTTTTTTAGTACTAATTGTAACTTTTTTCGCCCCAGTTGGTTTGATTTCTTTAAATATATCAGGATAGATTTTTTCTATAAGCTCTTCGACTCTAGTTACTGCTGTACACAACTCGTCAGATATAGGCGATATAGCTACCAGGCGGTCTGTTTCTGGGTACTCACCATTTCCCAGTTTAAGAAGAAGGCCTGAAAATTGTCCCGCAGAGACTAATAAAGTTTGACGGAAATCTCCAGGCAGTAGCACTGTCATATCACCCATTAACTCCTTTAGGACTAATGACGAGCTGAGCTCGTCAAACAAACTTTTAGAAAAAATTCAACTGACGAGTGTGCATTGTTTATATCGGTAACTGGAGGCTGTATAGTAAAAGGCGGTCATATTGTAAATAAATTAAGCAAAATATACCAAACTTGCAATTATACTTATAGAGATATTAAATTTTGTATCTAAAAATTGGAATATATGGCGGTACTAAAGGGGTTAATGTTTTCGTGTCTCTTACGTCTTGTAGAGATCTATCTAATGCTTCAACACCTCTCTTCTGTGCCACAGTGATTTCGTCCCAGACAATTATTTTGGCTTGACGTAATACTTCGGCAAGATTGCTTTACTTTGAAATGTTGCATATTGGAATCTCGATATTTGTTAAATTAAGAGGCAATTTCAAGAGAGAATGTGCAGTTCGACCTCCTTCTAATAATGTAGCTGCAACCCCAGATGATGTGACGGCTAAGGCGATGCCGCGAATACTTCGCACCTTTCCTAAAGGTCTTGCAAGAGGGAAGAATTTTGTCAGTGGTGCTTTTTAACACTCTAATATACGGATTAACTTCGTGTAGCATTTTTTGTAGTTCCTTTATTAAATTTGGTTTTAACTGTGGGAACTTACAACATCTTAAATTTGCTTCTTTTTTATTTTCACTGACAAAAAACAGCTTGGCTGTGCACATCAAGATGCGTCTTCTGATAATTAGCAACAGCTTGGCTGTGTACATCAGGATGCGTCTTCTGATAATTAGCAACAGCTTGCCTGTGCACATCAGGATGCGTCTTCTGATATTTAATTACAGCTTGTCTGTGTGTTTTAAAGTTATTAGGGTTGATTTTTGCATATTTTTTCTGAGCCTATCTGACTTGATTTTTCCTTTCTTTGTCTGTGTACCTGGCCCTACGTTTCTTACCTTTCTTTTGCGATACCGTACATAAAGTCTGTGAACTGAATTCTACAGAAGTTGTAGAATCTGTTTCAGAAGAATACAGAGCTACAAAATCAGATTTTTCGACACGTTTCTTTGTTTTCGAATACACAGAATTACATTTTGTAGTAGAATTATCTGTCGTCACACGATTTAATTCATTAGAACATAGGTAAGCATCAAAATGACCATTTGATAGATTCTGTGAAAAGCGAAGGCATTTTATCGGACAATCGCGAGTGCCTGCATCTACATACAATTCACCATTGCGATAAACTTCAAAAAGGAAATTACATATCCTTCCTGCTGCGACTATTTCACATAACTCACCTTATGTTGAAGGTTGAATCATATCCGTATAATACTCGTCTGCTGTGATATAATTGTCACCATATCTATTGTGTGAAATAACAGAAAATTGAGCCCAATTAGCTACAAAGTAATTGACAATTTGTTGACGTACTTTTACACCATTACCTTGAAGGTCATACATCAAAAAAGAAAGAGCTCGAAATAAGCAAGCCTCGTCCCCAATAATAGATACAACGATTTGTTGCACATGCTTCCCGTTAATATTAATCACTTCTACGTTCATTTTACTTTTTATTTTGCATACAAAACTATTCTTAATTATAACATTAAAAATAGAAAAAAAGAAAAGGGATAATAAGGAACCGTGACAAAAAAAGTGAACCACAAAAACAAATCTATTCTCAAATTCTAATTTTAAAAAGACAGAACAAAATACAAAGACACAAATGATTTCAGACCAAAAATTCAGAAAGAAAACTAAACAGCAACGGAATCAATTCTTAATCAAATCGATGAAAGTCGGATACAACATTCCATCAAATATATATTTTAATTCAAAATAGTACAAGTGAGAGTAGTAGAAATTAATTACTTTTTTAGGCGATAAGAATTATCCAAACCGCTTTACAATCTAAATATAATAATAAATTGAACTTATGTTTTTTCGAATAATTTAAATATTGCCAGTATTTTTTATCTTAACAATTTACACCTTAACCAAATAAACCTTAAACAGTTTCAGAACCACCAGTATATTAATATCATATCAATTTCCTCAGTTCTAATTGTAAAAATGACACACTTCCATATAAACTTTCATCCACACAGAAATAGATTACTTCTGTTTTTAAACCAGTCACCTAACAACAGTTTCCATATTTCTAACTAAATACTTAGAGATTTCTATGAAAATTTCCATCCATTATTTTACCCCTTTAGGAGGTGAATTTTCAAAAATCCCTTCTTAGTACTCACCTACTTTATATGCAATTTTAGTGCAATTATATCTTCAACATATATTGTTTCAAGGGGGACCATTAGTGTGACATTTTGAAAAAAAATTGGCATGTTTCGATAGTCTGTACCTTTAAAAATAACATACTAAAGTTTCAAGTGCCTATCTCAAATAGTTTTTGAGTTACAGCTATCCGAAGAGCGGATTCTGAATTTTATTGTTAACTTTGAGGTATTGAGAAATGTATGAGTTTCTGGACGTGGCTGCCAGCCACATGTTGTGGAGAACCTAGACCCTGACACATTTAAACGACTCATCTAGTTTTACTATTACCGTTATAATGAGTACATCGTAAATAATTTTAGTAAAAATTCTCAGTGATTAAAATTAAAAGGTAAAGTAAAGAAAAACTACATTTTTCAAATTTGCTACAGTTATAACTCGAAGACAAATCATCCGATCGATTTGATTCTTATTGCAGCTTCTTCTATATATGTTTCTCCGTGTCATGAACCTCCAGTTTTCCGATCAAATAAAAAATGTAATTTTTGAAGACCAAAAATCATCAAATTTTTGCACAAAATTTGAAACTTTTTTTAAAAAACTCCGCCATTTTGTTAAATTTCAACTTTTTTTTCGCTTGACGTTCACGGCACGGGCAATACCTTCTAGTTTAATAGGTTTTTTGGCTTTTTTGATCTCAGACACTGTGAAGGTCGCTATCACTGCAGCAGTGGGAGAACTACTTTTTTTTGGAGCCTTGGGAGATTGCGAATAACTCACTGAATTTTCCATTTTTTGGTCCAAAAATGTTATTATGTTTGGTCCATATATTTTATTATATATCAACGAATATATCCTTAAAATATTAAAAATATTCCATACAGTAGTTTTCTTTAAAAAAGTTTCCAAAAATCACCTTTTTTCAGGCGGTCGCACTAGTGGTCCCCTTTATAAAAAAAATAAAAAGGCAGTTTTTAAAAAAATACTCATGGTTGTTGTACAATTTGACATGGTACTAAATTTAAAATTAGAATTCATTTTTTCATCAATAATGTTAGTAATGTTATGTAGTAAATTTTTTCATCAATAATGTTCATTAATAATATATATACTTAGATATACATTTGCTACATTTGCTACATCTTTCACTTTTGTACTTGAAATTTTTTAGTTTTCGCCATTTTGCTATTTAGGTGGGGGTTAATTTCAATTGAAAAAGTAGAAAAATTTGTACTATTAAAATTATAATTTTATAACATCTAGATTTTATAAAATCTAGATTTTAAGTATGTTATACCTACGATTACACTAAAATTTAAGCCACTCCCCTATAAAATTATAATTTTATAAAATCTCGATGTTAGATGAAACACTAGCTTTAGTGTATTTGTAGAAATGGTATTAACATAAATTAACAGCTCGTGAATATAAATTTTGTAAAAAGTAATTTTTTATTTTAAAATACAATTCTAGTCATATGGATAACAAAAAACGAAAGTAAAGATAATGAATGAAATATTCAAATTAACCCATTATTACTCAGATATTTTTATACCTATTATTACTCAGGAATTTTAATAATTTGCTAAAATTACTACTGTTATACAATAATTGAAATGAACGACTTCTAAATCAAGTTTAGAAGAGCAGCTATTATTTTAGTTCTAAAACGTAGATACTTAGATAATATTTTAAGAGACCTTCCTAAATTGTCTATTGATATATTAAATATAAGGTATACATATATACACGAGCATATGTGTACGTATCATTAATTATATGTAGATATGGGTTAAATCTACTGAAATCCAAGTAATTATGAAATAATTAGGCAAAATTAATTAAATACCTTTGCTACAACGTGGTCAGCTGTTACTGATCCTTCAATATATTTTATCTCTTCTTCTTTTATATATTTATATTCTGAAGGACTATTTCCACCGAAAAACATCCAAAGCACTCCCCAGACAATTCCGATAACTCCAGTACAATAAAAAGCCGAAGGCCATCCCAATTGTTTACTTGCAGTTAAAACTCCCGAAAGAGATAAAAATACAACAGTTCCTAGTTGTGCTCCAGCATATATAAATGTAGCCAGACGTCCCCGCTCTTCAAATGGAATCCATTTTGAACATAAATGATGCAGCGAAGGAAAACAAAAGCCTTGTGTTGCACCTTGAAAAATTCGTATCGCTTCGACTGCATAGGGACCATACTGTGATAATAACGGTGTAAACAAGGCTCCAAACGAACATAGGATTATGGCAATTCCAAGAGGATAATGTGGACCAAAATAATTTCCAATAAATGCTGCAGGAATTTGGGTTGCAACATAACCCCAAAAAAATGAACTTAGAATTATGTTTTGTTCTTTTCTTGTCCAATTGTAAGTCTGTAACACAATTTAACAAAGAATGAGACAATGAGAGTTACTTTTGCTTAACAAATATGTATACTAAAGGAAGAAATTTGAAAAAAAGTCATCAGTTTAATAGGGTTTTCATTACAAATTTTTTATTGATGTGGAATCCAAATGTCGGCTTTTTGCGTTTTGACAATCAAATATATATATATATATATATATATATATATATATATATATATATATATATATATATATATATATATATATATATATATATGGGACATTCTTTCTGAACGGGAGACTAAAATTTGTGTTGCTTAAAATAGGTGTACAATAGTTCAAATTAAAGGTTATGAGCTCTACTTTTCAAATATGAGTGGCATAAAACGTTCTGTAATGTTTTAAAAACTTTTTCATAAAACTTTTTTTGGTTACAAATATACAGTTTTCATTAACGTTTTTAACAATTTAAAAATATATAGAATATATACAGGTGATCCATTTAACCTGGAATTTTCTGTCTTGAAAAATAAGCCTGTAGGGAAACTTTGCTTGATCAGAAAAATAGTATTTCTGAAGAGGGCATCTTTCTGTCCTAAAATAAGCCCTCCTGCCCCCTGAGAGGGGGAGGGCGGGGGTAATTTTCAAATCTAAAATAGAAACCCCCATTTTTTATTGCAGATTCGGATTCTACGGGACAAAATACTCAACTTTTAAAAATAAATTTATTTATATGCAAGTATGTAAACCTATTTTAAGCAACACAAATTTTGGACAGCAGGGGTCCCGTTCAGAAAGAATGCCCCATGTATATATATATATATATATATATATATATATATATATATATATATATATATATATATATATATAAACTCAATAGTTATTTTGGTAGACGTAGAGAGGACACAAAAGTGATTGATCATGTTCATAAAAAAAACTTATAATATCTAATTCCAGATAAAATTGGAATCTGTTAGCGCTAAAATATTTAAATTATTTTTATGTACGAAATAAATAAATCTTATATTTAAAAAAAAAATAAATAAATAAATAAAACAAAACCATTATTATCTGTTTTTATTTGTATACGTTTAAATATGGTATTGTCCAATTTTAAATATTTTTGAAATATAAATCTAAAAACGCTGTGAACAGCGGGGTCCCATCACGGAAGTCGAATTTTTCCCTTCATCTTCGGTATTGAATGTCTACAAGCGAAATGTGATTGAAAGTCTACAAGCGATTTGTCATTTTGGTGGTTTCAAAACTGATGATGAGTGTCCGGCTGATCGGGGTTTTAAAAAAAAGGTTTTAAGATTTTATGGGTTGTATCTCAGTAAATTTCAATTTGGTGCCGACAGCAGTTAGCAGGAAAAAAAACACAATTCGTACGAGGGCATTCCTACCCATTCTTATTCGCCAACTGCCTTTGTGTTTTATTTTTAAATATTAAAAATGGACCTTAAATAGTAAACTGGAAAGTCTTTATGAAGATATTTTTTCTTTCCAAAAAAATTCCAAAATTTCTATTTTATAAATAAAATAAAAAATGACATCAATAACATTTTTTATATTACCTACATATGTATTATTATAATTATGTATGTATTATATTATATTATATGCACATGTTGTATGTATTACGTATGTATACCTGAAATTTTATATTTAGACAATTACGTCACAAATTAGTTCAACCCTTCAAAATGACGTCATATAGATTTTAAACCAATAACTGAATACAAAATTTTTAATACTCCTTAAAAATACTCCTTCTCGATTTAACATTACGAGTTAGAAAAAGATAATATAATAATATAATCCAACCTAATTAAACAAAAACAAATGAAATATTAATGATAATAATATAAAGAGGCGACTTACGTCGTTACCTATTTGTAACCACACTCCAGAAGAAGACGTAATTATAATGAGTTGTCTGTCAAATGTTACTCTTAATAAGACTTTCAAATTTGTTTAATTTTGTACAGTAAGGCTCAACGTAATGGTAAACTGGTAATTAGATTTTACCGTACAAATGGTTTAAATAGTTATAAATTATAGCTATTTAATGACAAACAAATCAACCAAACTTTTCAATCTTATACCTAAACTTTTTCTATCAATAACAACTCACTCATATTTTATTTTAAAATGCCTACTTTTTTAGCTTATCGTACTTTTTAACTTGACCTAGTAGTGTACTTTTAAATAGTTTTAGAAATCAGTTTACTTATTGCAATTCAAATGTTTGATGAATTTCTGCAAGGAAAATTCAGCTACTACACCATATCTCACCAGGTCACCATAAAAAACGCTTTTATATTCTCCAGCCGCCATATTGAAATCACTGTTGTGTGAGGACAATTTTGCTACGCATATTTGAAAAATAGAGTCCATAACCTTTTATTTGAGATATTGCAAAACTATTTTAAGCAACACCAATTTTTGAAAGCAGGGTGTCCCGTTCAGAAAGAATGTTCTAGAAAGAATGTTCTAGAAAGAATATATCTATCTATATATATATATATATATATATATATATATATATATATATATATATATATATATATATACATATATATATATATATATATATATATATGTATATATATATATATATATATATATATATATATATATATATATATATATATATACATATATATATATATATATATGTATATATATATATATATATATATATATATATATATATATATATATATATATATATATTGGGACGCTAAAACCGAGGGCTGGGCCAAGGGGCCCCGACCCCCCGAAAATTACGTAAATTTTCCTTCCATTTATTTTATTCATATTAAACTGTTTATTGGTATTTTTCATTTGAAAATCGAATTTTCGGAGACGAAATTTTACGATAATATTTTACAATGTTATCGGAGAATTGGGTTACAAAAAGTTGGGTTTTTTAAATTTTTGTTGGACCACTCGGTAGATTTGTAGTTGTTGTGCCCCTATATTATATATATATATATATATATATATATATATATATATATATATATATATATATATAAATTTTGGTGAATCGGCAACATTTTCGGATTGTGGCAACCTTCAAATAAAATTCTATCATAGTCCCAAGCTCAAGTCTTACCATGACAGTGACAGTAGTAGCTGAATTTTCTTTCCAGTCAAACTGATTCAAACAATTGAAGATAGGAAGTAATGAAATAAAAATTTGAAACATATTTAGAAATACACTACCAGCTCAAGTGAGAAAGTACAATAAGCTAAAAAAATAAATATTTTTAAAATCAATCAAAGGGTCTCGCCGGGTAAGCATTATGTGATTTCGGCCCAGCGGCTTTTTCGGCTATTCTTTTTCACGAATGTTGCTCATGGTGAGTAATGTTCGAAAATATAGGTATTAGACCTGTACCCCCTATGTTGTCAGAGATATGGGGGTAACAACCCTTAAATTTAAAATTGCTTTTGCTCAAAACTATTGAAGATAATTAGATGAAATTAATAAAGAATGTTGACATAAAGTAGCTTTATATTATATAATTTTTTTTACATTCGTATGACGTTATTTACTAGATTAAAATAATAATTGAATTTTTGAGGATGCATGTTTTACATCAACTCCTTGAGTGACACCTACCAAAAAAATATATGTTATTTCGCTCTAACATAGTTATCGTGTGTAGAAATTTTTCAGCAAGGTCAGATTGGTGGAAGGTGTATCAAAAAAATAATTTAGGTTAAGTAACAATAAGACACCCCCTCGAAAAAAATCAGGGTTGTGATTTGGGTGAGTGACTATGGTATTTCTTTGCATTTTTCGACTCTGAGTGCGAATCTGGGATCAAAAAAATTCTTATAACCCTAAAATTTTTGTATAGAGCCACAAATATCCCTTAAGTAGGTGTAAAGTTATGAATATTAATATCATTATTACAGAAAGGAATATAAATAGGCATTTTACAATTCTCGTGCCCTTATATTACTGCCAAGGGCTCCACCAAGGTGATTTTAATGGATAGTATCATCATTCTAGAATTTGGATTGACCCATGTCTTTAAACTTTAAATAATTTATTTTGCTATCTTCTAGTAAAAATACTCATTCTAAAAATTCATCATTAAAAAGCATTACTAAAGTTAAAGGCACTATATTGATTGGTGAGCCGGATTAAAAACAACAGGTGGGTCAGGTCTGGCCCAGCGACCGTAGTTTTCTGACGTCTGGTTTAGAAGATTAATGGAAAAATTAATTTATTTTGTTATTAGACCTTGTACTAACGAAAACTGAAAGCGATTCAAAAAAATCATTTCATAAATAAAAGTTAATTGACCTTAATTTTTAAGGTATACAAAGTTTAATTACCATATTTGATAAAGATAATATTGTTAGTAACCCTTCCTTCATCACTGGAAAGCTTTGATATTAAAAGTCCACAAAATCAAATATGGCAGTTCATATTACTTATCGTAATAGACCATGGTTTTGGAAAAGAGACATCAACGCCGATTTACATATGAATTTTTACAATACGGGAAAGGTTAACTTACCATTAAACGGATGCGTATGAAATAATAAGGCCCTTAAAACCCCCAGAAAATTAAATTTATTTCCAAAAACTTTTAAAAAACAATTAATAAAGTCCAAGTGCATGTCTTTGTTTCTTACAAAATGCAGTGCATTACAAATCTATAAATACATACTTATAATAAAACTGTAAATGGACCCAGGGCCGTGGAGAAAAATAGTGGGCCCCGGGAATAAACTACATTCTTTTAAAAAATTTCTCCCAAGAAAATAAGTTATGAACAAAAAACCCTTTTTCCTTGGCCCTCTATCGACAGTTACGGCCCGCCCCTCAAGCCCGGGGCCCAGGGCTAGAACCCCAGTTACCCCACCCTCTCGTAGGGCCTGAATGGACCGCGTCTGTATGTACATAGAATATTTTTGGAAAATTGTACTGATATTATAGACAGTTATTAATTTAGATACCAAAACAGCGATATTTAAATTTTGACCTGCCCGTCTGTCTGTGCACGCATCATGCAAAAACTACTAGCAGGATTTTGATGAAATTTGATTGATTTTAAAAATATTTATTTTTTAGCTTATTGTACTTTCTCACTTGAGCTGGTAGTGTATTTCTAAATATATTTCAAATTTTTATTTCATTACTTCCTATCTTCAATTGTTTGAATGAATTTCCGACTGAAAAGAAAATTCAGCAACTACTATCAATGTCATGGTAAGACTTGAGCTTGGGACTATGATAGAATTTTATTTGGAAGTTGCCACAATCCGAAAATGATGCCGATTCGCCAAAATTTATATATATATATATATATATATATATATATATATATATATATATATATATATATATATATATATCATATTTACTCATATGGCAAAATTTAAACCGAATGGATTCCCATAATTTCCCACAAATTTGAACTTTTTTGTTTATAATATTAATATTTGGATCTTCTACTTCCTATATAAGCTAAAAAATTTCATTAGTAGTTTTTAAAAAAAAATTCTCTAAGAAAAATGTTATGCATGCAATTTGTATCAACATGTCCAACGCCACATTCGTATTCAAACACCTTACAATTTGATATATATTTTTATATGTTTCAAAAATGAATTACTTTATTTTCAAATTTAAAAGTATATTTACGTAGGTAAGTACCTATATTTTAAATAAGAATAAAATTTAATAATCCCTAAGGTCAATTTTTTCATATATTTACCGGAAAATTAAAGGAATTTCAATAGAGTCCAAGAAGTCGATTATTGATCTATGCTACCAAAATAAATTCTACGGAAAGGGCTTAAATTGTAAGTAGGCGACTATTTAACACTTAATATGTCATAAAGGACCACAAACAGGATAATAAATTAGAAAATAACTCTTAAAATATGGATAAAAAATACTACATCTTGTTCTAAATTGTCATTTTTGAATGAATATATTAACAAAAATCCATAAAAAAGTGATAAAATGGTCAAGATTAAGTCAAAGGATTACACAGAGAAAAAATTCCAGTAAAAATTACTGAGCTGCCTCCGGTAAACGAGTCTTAAGTGACCAGTCCGTAGGAAATTATTAAGCAAAAATATAAAAAATGCGTTTCAAACATTATTTTTTACGATTCATTTGAAAATTTTTCCTGTACACCTTAAGAATTTTTCCTATACAGCTGCGTAAAATTCGATGGGGTAGTAAAATTTCAAGTGGACACCGGGAAAATTTACTTAATTTTTTGTAAAATTGTACTGGACATAGAATAATTTTTACTGAGTCGGTGTGTATTTCAGCACCACTGCATACCAAATATTACATAGAACAGAATAAACAAAACAAGCACGCAACCACCACGCAACCTTGAGGCCCAGAGAGCATGCGTGTTAGACAATACACGACTTACAGACGCAGCAACCGTGGCAACCGTTGGTTCGTCAGTTGGCCAATAGCAATGATAGTGATTGGATGTTTATAAAGTGTTTTTTTTTTTTTTTTTTTTTTTTTTTTTTATAATAAATTATTATTTAAGTATTGGACTTTCCATTTAAAACAAAAAATTGTTGTGTTTCATGAATTTTTGGTTAGTTTTTATTTCAATTCTTGTATGTTTTTTTATATGTATTGATATGTTAATTGAAATATGTTTTTATACAAATTATTATAATGTGCTTATTGTTAAAAATTTTTATCATGTAATATTTCAAATAAAGAATTTATATATTTTTTTCCACAAATAATAAAAAACCACAAAAAATTTTTTCTATATTAATAATTTGATTTTAATGCTTACCCTTCTATCAATATCCTTTTAAACTATTTTAATTCAATTATTTATTAATAAATAAAAAAAAACCTTATTTATAAATAATACGGTAATTTTTACTGAGCTGTAGCGTAATTTAAAATTTTACTTAAATTATCGTAGTTTTTACTTAGCCTGTCACTTATGTCCGCATTACCAGAGAGCTCAGTAATTTTTTACCAGAAATTTCAGTAAAAATTACTGTATTTTTTTCTCAGTGTACTTAGCAAAGTATTTTTGTGCTGAAAGAATTTCTCGCGTTATTGAAAGACGTGATATATACCGTGGGAATGTACGTGGTAAGTAACATAAATAAATAATGAAACTTGCATTGCTCTAAAATGTACGAAAACAAGGATTTAAGCACAAGGTCAATGATGAAAATCTTAATTTTACGTTTAGCTGTGAATATTTTGTTACATCGAGATTCGGAATCTTTATTTACGTAATTTCCAGAACAATCTATCTATCTTTGTTTATATCTGTTATTTACATACATTTTTTCCCACGGTATATATCGCGTGCTTTAATAACGCGAAAAATTCTTTCAGTGCGAAAATTCTTTGCTATCTAACCATTTCACCTTATTCTGGCCATTTTAGGGCTCTTTGGTGGAATTTTGTTAATTTATTCATTCAAAAATGACAATTTAGAACAAGATGTAGTATTTTTTATCCATATTTCAAGAGTTATTTTCTAATTTATTATCCTGTTTGTGGTCCTTTATGACATATTAAGTGTTAAATAGTCGCCTACTTACAATTTAAGCCCTTTCCGTAGAATTTATTTTGGTAGCATAGATCAATAATCGATTTCTTGGACTCTGTTGAATTCCGTTAATTTTCCAGTATATATATGAAAAAATTGACCTGCGTAAATATACTCCTAAATTTAAAGATAAAGTAATTCATTTTTGGAACATATAGAAATATATATCAAATTGTAAGGTGTTCGAATACGAATGTGGCGTTGGACATGTTGATACAAATTGCATGCATAACATTTTTCTTAGAGAATTTTTTTTTAAAAACTATTAATGAAATTTTTTTAGCTTATATAGGAAGTAGAATATTATAAACAGAAAAGTTCAAATTTGTGAGAAATTATGGGAATCCATTCGGTTTAAATTTTGTCATATGAGTAAATATGCTGCTGTTCAAATACGAGTGTGGCTGACTGTATATATATATATATATATATATATATATATATATATATATATATATATATATCAATATATATATATATATATATATATATATATATATATATATATATATATATATATATAATATAGGGGCGCAACAACTACAAATCTACCGAGAGGTCCAACAAAAATTTGATAATGCAATTCTCCGATAACATTGTAAAATGTTATCGTAAAATGTCGTCTCCAAAAATTCGATTTTCAAATAAAAAATACCAGTAAACAGTTTAATATGAATAAAACAAATGGAAGGAAAATTTACGTAATTTTTGGGGAGTCGGGACCCCTTGGCCCACCCCCCCCCCCGGTTTTTGCGTCCCAATATATATATATATATATATATATATATATATATATATATATATATATATATATATATATATATATCTATATATATATATATATATATATATATATATATATATATATATATATATATATATAGGACATTCTTTCTGAACGGGAAATCCTGCTGTCAAAAATTGGTGTTGCTTAAAATAGATCCGCAATATCTAAAATTAAAGGTTATGGACTCTATTTTTCAAATATGCGTGGCAAAATTGTCCTTACACAACAGTGATTTCAATATGGCGGCTGGAGAATATAAAAGTGTTTTTTATGGTGACCTGGTGAGATATGGTGTAGTAGCTGAATTTTCCTTGCAGAAATTCATCAAACATTTGAATTGCAATAAGTAAACTGATTTCTAAAACTGTTTAAAAGTACACTACTAGGTCAAGTTAAAAAGTACGATAAGCTAAAAAATAGGCATTTTTAAAATAAAATTTGAGTGAGTTGTTATTGATAGAAAAAGTTTAGGTATAAGATTGAAAAGTTTGGTTGATTTGTTTGTCATTAAATAGCTATAATTTATAACTATTTAAACCATTTGTACGGTAAAATCTAATTACTAGTTTACCATTACGTTGAGCCTTACTGTACAAATTAAACAAATTTGAAAATCTTATTAAGAGTAACATTTGACAGACAACTCATTATAATTACGTCTTCTTCTGGAGTGTGGTTACAAATAGGTAACGACGTAAGTCGCCTCTTTATATTATTATCATTAATATTTCAGTTGTTCAGTTCAGTAATAGTTCAGTTGTTTAATTAGGTTGGATTATATTATTATATTATCTTTTTCTAACTCGTAATGTTAAATCGAGAAGGAGCATTTTTAAGGAGTATTAAAAATTTTGTATTCAGTTATTGGTTTAAAATCTATATGACGTCATTTTGAAGGGTTGAACTAATTTGTGACGTAATTGTCTAAATATATTACTTCGGGTATATTGCATTTGTTATAAAAGTACGTTCATTTTTTTTTTTAAATTTTTAAATTTACTATTCGCCTAGTTGTCTTATAGTATAAATATAAAGCATTTTAAACACATTTAACAATACATTGAATTCCGATGTAAAAATGGAAGAAATGGGGGGAATAGTAATGTGGGATCCCTAAAAGGCACTAACTGGATACTAACTCAATACATGTACAAAATTTCAGCCCTCTAAGTTTACTCAGAGAGTCTCTAGGCGTGTTAGAAAAAAGGCAAAAAAATCAAAGAAATATTGGCATAAAAATGGTGGGGTTAAGGGTTAAAAGTTGAAACCTCCAAAAAGCAGTGGCTGGCTATCAACTTAACCTGTACACAAAATTTCAGCGCTCTAGGTTTATTTGAGGAGATTTTGACCCGCACGAAACTGTTAAAAAACAAGAATAATCATGTTCTTTTTGGTATAAATCTGGTGGGGGTAAGAGTTAAAAGTTGAGACCCCCAAAGGCACCCCCTTGATACTAACTCAATCCGGATACAAAATTTCAGCCCTCTAGGTTTATTTGGGTGACCTGTGCGAGTGGTACAAACTTCGAAAAATCATGAAATTGGAGGTTAAAATTGAGGGGGGTGGAGGTAAAATATTAAAACCTCCAAAAAGCACAACCTAGGTACGAACTCTATCAACACACCAAATTTCAACGCTCTACGTTAATTCTGGGGGGCTGGGGGCATGGGCGCCCATATGATGGATTCCAGGGGGGGGCCGAAGGGTGAAAAGTGAACTTCCGGAGAAAATTTCGGCACATTTTTTTCCATCTTTTTTCCCCCCACAAATCGCGAGGGCTATACTATATATAACCTACAAAAAATACCATTAACGACGTCGTTTTGCTCTCTTCGAACTCCTTTTTTCGAATTTTCTTCCAATCCTGGCTAGCTAGGGGGGGGCCCTGGCCCCCCCCTGCCCATAGGTATGGGCGCCCATGGCTGGGGGCGTGTTAGATCCAGCCAAAATCGTTTTTTCCCCCTCTACTCCCTCCAAATCATCCTAGGAAGCTGAATTTTGGATATGTTGTAGATAGTTGACCGAAACATTATTTCCAACCGGTTTGGGAAAGTTTTACTGTCTTAGAGCCCCCCTTCCCACCACCCTCTTAAAAGTGGGGTCGGATCAAAAATTTGCCCAAAATTTGACCCCACTTTGATAGTATTGTTCTACGGGTCCGAAAACAGATAGCGCCCCTACTCTCCTCTCTCGCCGTTCTTACCATATAGGCTATATAAGTCTAATTTTTTCAGTTGAAAAATTCGACTAAAAATCGCATTACTTTTAAAAATAAATGGTAATTCAAATTCTAACAGATTTTAAAATTCATGTTATTTTGCTTTCGAGACTACTAATTGTAAGTAGCAGAAGCGTGGTGATCACTTTAAAAACATTAAAATTTTTCCTTCCAAAATGAAAACCTTCACGTTCATTTTATGTGTTAGAGCTCCCTGAAAAAATTGTGTTATGTCAAGGAACATGAATTTATTAATTAAAATCGTTTAGAAAATGTATCAGTTCAAATCTTAGTGTGGTCACATTACTTTATCCTTCCCTACTGGACATGAAGTAATTATTTCAATTATAACTAGATGGGATGAAACGACTTTTTCATTTTTAATATTATTTTTCAGACGCGTAAATACAAAGGCGACTGCATCCATAGTCTGTACTGCATTGTCTCGTGGATAACTTAAAGTAGGAATAGTTTGTCCGAACCCAGTTGTAACACAGCGGTCTGTAGTATAGCTGCATTTGTTTGTGTAAGGCAATGCTAAGGCGGATTTACCACAGACCACTCTAGTCCATGCTGCATAATAATATGACTTAAAGCATTATTAATTCATCTGAATGGTGCTTAAATTCAGCAATATCTGTAGTAGTGCAGTCATATTTGTTTGAACAAAGCAATTAAAAAAAAAAAATTGATAAAATTACAAAATGTTTTGTTTTCCGTATTTTTATTATATTTAGGGTGAAAGCCCCTATACTCGAACGCGATTCAATGTTCGAACAATTTTAATATTTTATATAACGTAAAAGCCCCCATTATGGAACGGTATCTAATGCTAGAACAGTTTTAACATTTACATATTTATTTCTTTAATTTAGTAAAGAAACATTAAATGCGAGGTGAATTTAAATTGAAAAACAATAATTATTAATAATAATTTTTGTTATCAGACATTTCTTTCAGAAATAACTTCATTAATATGTAAATGTTAAAACTGTTCCAGTATTAGATACCGTTCCATAGTGGGAGCTAAGTTAATTCTGAAAAAACCGATAAATATCAAAACTGTTTGAGTATAGGGGCTTTTACGTTATGTATATAAACTAAAACTATTGTATTAAAAAATATGGCAGTTAAGTTTAATGTTTCTTAGCATTAGGGTGATTCAATTTAATATTTTTGCCGATGCTATGGTTGCGTCCTTTCTTCTTTACTTCAGAGATAGTAAGTAGTCCATTCACTTTGTATTCTAGAAGAAGACTGACAAGGATTAAGGAAAGGTTCTGAACTATCAATTCGCAATTTTGATGAAACTTCGTATACGTGTAGTACAAGCAAAAATAACGGACCCTTATTTTTCTTTTATCTGCCACCGTCGCCATTTAAGGGGTGAAATCACCCCTCAAAGTTAGGGTAAAATTTCAATTTTCCTTGATGATTTGAAAACTACAGCAGATTGAGAAAAAACTTTAAATTGACGTACTTTATTTTTAGAGAGCTTTCTACTGATGTATATAAAGCCAAGGTCGAACCAACTGAAGGGGCTGTTTAGGAAAAATTGGAGGTAAATTTTGAAATAGGGCGGATATACTTTACCTATTTTTGCTCAAAGTTGAAGTTTAAAGTCTAAAGTCCAAAAATTGGAGAGTTAATTTGAGGTGTGTCTTTTTTGTGAAATTCAACAAGGTATACTCCACACAGGATTAATTCATAAAAATAATTAATTTTTCCTTGTCAGTCATTTTGCACTAAGCAACAATAGTTTTAACAGTTTTAGCTGCAAAATTATCGCGCATGCACTGACCTTTGTCAAACCAGAAATAAACTAATTAAACAAATATGGCCCAATGGTACGAGCCGTAGACTGAACTGCAGCGGTGTTTGTTCAATAAAAAGTGTGCGTTTCAGGCTGTATTACAAAGCGAGTATAGCTGTGCTGCAGTCGTTTTCGATAAAAAAATGTTATTCGAAACCGATAACGTTACAGACAGTCTTTAAATGTCTGTGATGTAATCGTGTTTGTAGTACTTTATTCATACAGACACGGCTGTATTACAGAGTAACTTCTGTCTGTGCTGCAGTCGACCTTGTATTTACGCTTCCCGGACTAGTACCACACATAATAGAATTTTGTTTGAAAACTTACCGGAAACTGTAAAGTAGAATTAACATCGGTCATTGCAACAATTGCTACAGACATATTAACACGAAGTCCATATGCAATGGCCAGAGAAAGAAACATCAGAACTGTTACAAGGTGCCTGTAGCCAAGTCCAGCACCTATAATATAAAAAAATATATTAAGTATGTAAAAAAGATGAATAAATCAAAATAAATCAATATATTTAAAGCAAAGAAACGGTTGTTTTAGAATACCACTTTTTATACTTTCGTATTTAAGAAATTACTTGTTATTTTCTAATATAATTTATTAGAAAATAATAAATAATTTTCCTTAAGTGCCGGTGGTAATTCTTTTTAAGTAGAACTGGTAAAAATTCTGGTAGACATCTTAACATATTTCTATTAGAATTTTTAGAGAATATTGTCTAATACGTCGGTGGAAAATTTCATTTAATGAGAATGATTTTTATCTACTAGAAATTTTTTTAAAATTTTAAAAAAATTTGGTTATCTGTATCTTCGAAAGTTACCGACACAACTTAACCGGGATTATTTTAATTGAGTTTTCTTATCAAGTACCTACCTAATTTTATCTTTATTTTTCAAATTTTTTAGGTCCGAACCTAAACTTAAAAAGTTACAAATGAGCTTAGGGACGGGTCAAGAACACTTCACTTTTAAGCTTAATATTTTGGAAAGAGCTTAAAAATGAGAAATTGTAAAAGGACGTGGTACATAAAAAAGTTTTCCTCCCCAATTCCCAGTTCCGAAAAATATCGCAGAAAATAAAGAATAATCTTCTTACCCCATATTAAGTCAGTAGGTACCTTTAAGCTAAAAGGCTGATAATTTAAAGAAATGGCGTTTGATAATGTCAAAAAAATTTTCGAGTGGTTGTGAAATATTACTAAGAAGGGCGAACTTTTGTTCGTATTTATCCATACATTAGTATTCCTACGCTTTTTTTACGTTCAGCTAAACTGACACTTGAACACTCGATTTTCTTTGATATGTATTACTAAATATTAATTAAAAATTACTTTTTTTTACTTACTAATTAGTGAAAAATTATCAAATTGGATTGTATGGGATTCGAACTCAGAATCTTTTGGTAATTAACTAAGTACGTCAACTCCTGGGCTACACAATCCTTTTTCGAGAGCCATTTCAGCCATACATACCAAAGGAAATCGAATATACGGGGTATTCCGTTTGGATGTATACATACGGTTTACATGTTAATTGATAACATTGAATTCCCATAAGGAAGAAGTTATGTCACAAGAGTGCTTTGAACAAAATAATAATACCAATTCAATAATGTTATTATCCCTTTAACAATAGTATAAAGCAGTAAAATAAAAAAATGAATGTCGCAATATTCCTGCAACTCATATTTTCACATAAATATTTGTGTCATTTTTTGTAAATTCAAAAGCCATATTTTTAATTTTTTTGAAAATAAATATTAAAATAATAATAAAAAATACCGACAGAATATTATGTCGAAGAAATAAATAGTGTAGATAATTAAATGCGTTTTAGAAAATTTTAAAAAATATGAATGTGTACATACCCAGTGAACATTTTTCTGTAAATTTTATGTCACAGTGACCAAACTGAAAGTCACATGTTACATAACATGTGAGTCACATGTGACTCACATGTAACTTACAATTTCCCACTTATAAACGTAACAATGTGACGTAACATTGTTATGTTCTTGTTACGTTTTAAGAAAATATAACTTTGATGTTACCTTATAGATAAAAATTACGCCTTCTTTTGCAAAAAGCAAATTCAAAATTCCCTTTTTTTATTTCTTATTAACATTACATACACATATTACCAACTTATTGACATATACATACACCTAAATTATTTTTTTTTTTTTTTTTGTTGACTGCTGTAGGATTCGAACCATTATCCAAGCTGAAGCATCTTTTAAATTATCGACAGTCTTAACCACTAGACCAAACTTACTTATTTATTCTGATCGTTATATATTAATATATATCATAAAATAGTAAATAAAGCCTTATAAGAATTTTCATAAAATTTTATTTTTAAATTAATATGTAACAAAATTAACGTTGTTTTAACGACGTATTAATGTTGTTTTAATTAAATGTCGCAATCATGACTCTTTTGTTATGTTTTTGTGACGTATCAATATTAATAAAACGTTCGTTCATCCATTTCATCCATCCATTTTTGTATAAGTCGATTTATGTTATTTGTTATATGGTTTATGGGGTTATATTATATATATATATATATATATATATATATATATATATATATATATATATATATATATTATGGGGTTATATTATATAATATAACCCCATAACCTATGTAACAAATAACATAAATCAACCTATACAAAAATTGATGGATGAAATTTAATTACATCAGACGCCAACAGGGGATAGATTGAAAAACTGCAGGAATCTTTAAATGGATAATTCCTCACGAATTGATACATTTAAAATTAATATGGTAACAAAACATTTCACAAAAGTGACAAGTGAAATGTTTTATTAATATTGATACGTCACAAAAACATAATAAAAGAGTCATGATTGTGACATTTCAATAAAACAACGTTAATACGTTACAAAAACATAACATAAGAGTACTGTTGTGACGTTTTGTTCAAAGTAACATTGTTAGGTCATCAGGACATAACAAAAGAGTCATGGTTGTGACATTTAATTAAAGTAACGTTGATACGTCACAAAAACATAACATAAGAGTCAGTTCTGTGAGGTTTTATCAAAGTAACATTGTTAGGTTGCGAAGACATAACATAAGAGTCACACTGTGACGTTTTATCAAAGCAACCTTAATACATCATCTAAATGTAACATAGCAGTCACAAATGTGACATTTTATTACAGTCACAATGGCATGTAACTGTTACGTAACAATTAGGTATATAACATAAAACTCTAATTTTATATAATTGTTATGTCACCCATAAGTCAAAAAAGTTACGTAACTTGTTATTTCCTTGTTACATCACATTTACATTCCATGTTCACTGGGTAATGACTATAAAAAGACACCTACTACAGTTAGAGCATCAATTGAAAATACAATTAATGTGCTAGCCGCCGTGCCGGGTCGTAGAAAACAACGAAGATATTAGTTTATAAAAAATGGAAAAATGGAAAAATTCATATTCAAATTTTTATTGAAATAAATTATCAGTTTTTTACTTTATTTATTTATTTTTTATAATTAAATAAGGTAAAAAAAAATATTTTATAAAAGAAAATTAGCAAAAAAATAAACATGTTTATCCAAAGCACTCTTGTGACATAACTTTTTGCTTATGGGAATCCAGTGTTATCCATTAACATGTAAATCGTATGTATACATCCGGACAGGACACCCGGTATATAATTTGTCATCTTCTATATGCATTGGATAATATTTGATATTAAAATATATTCACAGGATTCTTTTTAAATTGAGATATAACTTTTTTATTTAAGCTAATTCCAGAATGGAGCGAATGTTATCAGTTAACAAGCACCATGAATAATTGTGGCTAGAAATGTTATTAAACACGGTTGTTGGTTCATTCTGGGAATAATAAAATTTCTTGCAGCAATACTGATTTTAATCATTTTATGTTGCTCCTATGTGATTATTATTTACAATTTCATTAAATTTTCATCGTACGTTTATATAAAATTATTTACATTATGTTAATTACATATTGATTAATAAAGTTCAAATAAATAAATTATTAAGATCAGTAATTATTTTTCCATTATTTTATAAATATTATAATAAATTAATAGCTATGCAATTATTTATAGATTCTACTAAATTCCATTTTTCCTTTATTTTATAATTATTACAATTAGATAATAGCTATGCAATTATTTACAGATTCCACTGTATACTTTTACATTAATGTAAATATAATAATTACAAATTCTCCAAGGGCGTGTCAAACACATCTTAAGTCAGCGTTCCCCAGTAAGCCTAGTACGTTTAAACATACTTTTTATGGTTTATTATTAAACTACATAAATATATTCGACAGTGTTAAGTATTTGAAGTTGTATTACTAATGTGACTCTGACAGTCAATTAAGTACCTATGTGATAATTTGAAGGCTTATATTATCTCTTAAAAAGACTTAAAATTTTCTGTTTTTCTAATTGTTAGTTTTGTATACCATTAAAAAATAGTGTTTTTAACTCTAATTGCAAGTTTTCAGAGTAATTACTACTGTAGCTAGAGTTGAAAAAAATACAAAAATTGTAGTTAGAAATTCAATCGACTAATATTTGCAGTCGATCTGCTAACGATAGTTCACGAATCTATCTGACCCCCCAGGGGGTCGCGACCCACAGGTTGAAAAACACTGTTATATTATATAGCCTATATACATAATAATAGTTTGGTTTGTTAACAGTGAAAATATTTTCAAAATCGGTTGTGTAGTTTATTTTTGGTGCTTTTGAAGTCCGCAGGAGATCAACTGGTTTCATGTAACATAACCAGTGTCCATCTAAAATAGTTTAATTCTCTAACAGTTAAGAAGTTTTCTAAATCGGCTGGGAAGACTATTTTTGGCGTCTTTCAGATTCCAGGATACTAGCGAACTTCTTGTGCCAGTCTTTGTGCATATACAATAGTTTAGTTCTCTAGCGATAAATAAATTTCTATATAAAAACTTTTTTTTTATCTAAAATAATTTTTGACAGCGAAGCAATTTTCGAAATTAATTGGGTAGACAATTTTTGTTTCTTTTGGGTGTCCGAAACCCTGGCAGATCTTATATAAGGTATTCTATATTCATCTAAAATAGTTTAGCTCTCTGCTAGTGGACAAATTTTCGAAATCGGTTTGGTAGTTCAATTTTGGGTCTTTGGAGTCGTCAGAGCTCTGCTGAAACTCAAATAACAATTTATAGCTGTCCGCTAGGTTCTTGGAGACCTCATTTATTGATAAATTATTATTATTATCCTCATTTACATATTGGGAAATTTTTGATAATAACTATTTTCTTCCTTGACTATATTAGGAGTCAATTTATTATGACTTGCACTATTTTTAGTCGAAATTCACAGAAAATGTAGAATATTGCACCGTATTCTAGGTCAACGGATCGAGATGAGAGTAGATTATAAATCCGTTTTAAAACTCGTAGAACACAATCTTGCGAAAAAATATCTGATATATATAATTCTCGCTATATTCTGACAGGTGGAGGACCACCCCCCTTCCAACCCATAGATAGAATAAGCAGAAATTTGGCAAAGGAGTTGTTTCAAATGATTTATTTTCATAACTTTCATAATAATAATATGCATTTAGCCATAGTAAATTTATTTTAAAAAAATTTAGAATTATTTATTATCATAATGTAATTAAAACAAAACTATGTAATGACTAATTTTTTAGCGAATTTCCATTGTGGAAATTCAGCTATTACAGCCGTTCTCATGACGCGACTTGAGTTCGCGACTATAACAAAAATATGTTTTGAGGTCCCTAGAAGACGAAAATGATATTCGAACGAAACGTTAAATGCTTATGAAATTTGGTGAGAATGTTGAAAACCTTAGACGGTTGGACGAGTTCGTTAGACAGACACGTCGAATGCCCAGAAGTAGTTTTTTCGGGCCTCTTTTTGTCAACAAAACGAGTTTTTTGCCAAAATTAAGCAAGTTTTCAAATTTTTTTTACACCAATCTAAAAAACGGAGCAAATTATATAAAAAATACCTTCGAACCGTTATTCTAAGTAAGTTACCTTTTGAGAAAAACTAAGAAATATGTTGAAAAAAATCATATTTTATCACACTCGTACGCGCAGCCAAATTATGTCTGTCTCATGTTTTGCAATTCTATATTCGAAATAAAAGCTTCATAAGTGTCTTGCCACGATTTTTTAATCCAAATTACCGATTCAGCTGTATTTATTTTTCTCAGTTGAATAATGTTTTGTGTATATTTGTTCCATTATTTTTTTGAAATAAATTATCAAGAATATTTGTTCTATGTTAGAGTCTAGAACATTTGTTAGAGTATGTTTACACCTAATTAAAATTATTAATAGTCGACTACAACTGGATAGAGATTACATCCAACCACATTGAAACAATAATATTTTATTTTAACGTAAATTTCTGAATGTTTGAGAATACTATTAATAATTAAAACGTATAAACAAAACATTTTAGTTAGTAAATAATTTTGCTCATCCAATTTGTCTAACGCAAATTTCTTGTCTAAAAGCAATTTAACGAGAAGAACTGTCAACTAACAAAAACGCGACAGCGAAGCTGAAGCGTTTTTGGGTTGACAGTTCTTCGACTTAAATTGCTTTAAGGCAAGAAAGAGTTGTAGAAAACACAAATTTATTCATAAAAAATATAAGACCCAAGTGTAATACGGTGAGACAATTTAACGAATAAAATAAATTAGTATAATTCATATTATTATTTAATATTAGGTTAGCTCAAATTTACAAGCATTTTTACCACAATTTAATTAAGAATGCACGAAAATTGTTAAATTCAAAAATAGTTTTCACTTTCAAACTGTACAAATTTACAAGTTATAAATCAATTGTTTCACTGGAGAACTTGTGAAAATTTTTTTAAGCACAAAATAGTATATTGTGCAATAAGTGCGGGAAATTGTCGATTGCCCACGAAAGCGAAGTTGAGCGCACGAACGTAGTGAGTGCGCTCATTCGCTTGAGTAGGGCAATCGACAATCCCGCACGAGTTGCACATACTATTTTTTATTACGAATTTCACATACTTTTTTCTATTATTATCATTATTTTTGACATTTATATTACTTTTTAAAATAATATTTTTGTGTGTTCGTCTTTTTTTTCTGAATTAATTATCGTTTAAATTACTTTGTTGGTGGTTTCTATAGAAATAATTATGAAATATTTATTAAATGAAAAATTAAGAGGCGGCTTTGCGTGTTTTGATTAAATTTTGCGTGTTTTATTGTCAATTTGCGTGTGGAAAGTTACTTTCCACACGCAAAAAAGTATGCGGGAAGAGTACAGTTGGCAAACAGCCATTTTGCGTACAGAAATATGTGCGCCAAGTTAGTACTTCTCCCGCATGAGTAATAAAAAATACTTTTTAATTTAACTTAAAATTAGTTTTAATTTATTCTGAGTTACATTTTATTTAATTATTATTACATTTTATATTACAAAGCTCTATTTGAATAAAATTAATTTTTAGATAAATAAAGCATTCTATTTTATACGACTATATTTTAATTATTACAAAAATAACAAGAATTAGTGCACTATGCAGCTGTGTCGTATGTTAACTATTTGAATCTGTTTGTTGTTTTTCTAAAATTTGGATTACCTGCGGAAAAGCGGTATGAAGGCGTGAAATCTGTCTTCAAAACTTGGAGTAAAAATATTTAAGTTTCCAAATATCTGGAAAACGGTAAAAAACAGAGCAAAAGTTAAAATTGGAGATTTTGCTCTTTTTTAAAGAGAAATCTATTGATACGCAACTTGTTCAAGTTATATTAACAGGGGTGGTTGGGTATTAAAATTTGGGTGTTAGTTTTGCGGATAGAGAATGAAAATTAAAAATACTTTATATTTTGTTTGTCATAGATTTCAAATTTACGTAAAAAAATCTAATTGACTTGTTTTTCCTCAATTTTCTAGTATTAAGTCTAGGGGTTTTTAACTAGAGGGTGACTATGTCGACATTTTAGTGTAAAATATCGTAAATTTAGTCGTTTTCAAATGAATGTTTCAATTTTAATAACGAAAAAATTTAATAAGTGCTTTAGTTTACCAGGACTACCAAAAAGGGGCTGAAATGTTTTTAGATGTTGATATACACAAAAGTTAAGTATTTTAGTAGACTTATACGTTTTATGGGTGTCTTTTTTTTAGTTAGAATACTTTTTATAGGGATATCTATGAGTAGGGTTGCTGCCTTTTTTAAAAAATAAAGTATTTTTAAAATTTTATGTAAAAAAAAATAAAATACAATTAACTAAAAAAAGCTCCACTTTTTTGGATTTTGTAGTACAAGAAAATCCTTATAGATTCGTCGTATCCCATTTGACTACTTTTAAATAGTCAGTGTCAAATCTTACGGAGTTTAATTGATAGTGTCGTTTTGATTATTTTAAACTCATTTTAGATATTTATTGTTAGTGATATTTGAATAATTTTCCTAACTAATTAATTTAATTCTGTAGATCGATGATTTTGTAGATAAACAAAATAATTTTAGGTAGAGTCTGTATTAAACAATAGTCTGAGAATCAGGTGTAGAATGTCACTGTTATTAACTACTATATCTTGTAGTCTTTTGAAAAATTATTTTTAATAAGAGGAAATTCGCTATGTTATACAGATGCTGCGACAGGGGTATTTTTAGTTAGAGAACTCTTTATAGGCATTTCTTAGAGTCCCTATAATAAATAGAGTCGTGACATGTGTCTTGAACGTTGATTGATTCCTGCATTTTCTGTCCTAAGTTTGCGTAAAATACCATGTAAATAAATTCAATATTATCAAAAATCGTTTAGTTTAACCAAGAAAAAATAATTAAATTAAAACTTTTTAATTTTTCATTAACTCATAATTTATTAACAATAATTATCTACTCAAAAATATTTACTCAAACATGTGATAATTAATTTTCAAGTTTCTCACTCTGTATTTGACAGAAAATGCTTGACATATTACGACTCTAGGTCTTTAGGCTCCATGATGAATTTATTATAGGGACCCTAGGTATGTATCTATGGCTAGTGTTGTCACCTTTTTTTTAAGAAAATAGTATTTTTAAATTTTGTGCAAAAAATAAAGCCCAATTAGCTAAAAAAAGTACGCACTCCCACATTTTTACGATTTTGTAGTATAAGAAAATCCTTGTAAATTCATCATATCTGTCATTGCATTTACTAGCTTACTCGCACTTGACCATTTTCAAATAGTCAGTGTCAAATCTCACGCAATTTAATAAACGTTTTGATTTTTTTAAACTCATTTAGATATTTAGTGACATTTAGATTATTTTCCTAACTGATAAATTGAATCCTGTAGAAGTGTAGACCCATGATTTTGTTGATAAAAAAATAATTAATTCTAGGTGGCGTCTGTATTAGACAAAAGTCTGAAAAATGGACGTAGAATCTCACTATTATTAATTATTATATCTTGTAGTCTTTTGAAAAATTATTTTTTGAATTAAAATAAGTTAATTTCCTGGTTATGCAGAGGCTGCGACAGGGATATTTAATGTATAAAACAAAATTTATAAACAAATAATTTGCGTCTGTATGTGGAGGAATCGGTTTGAATAAATTTAGTAAAATAAGATTATTTATTAATAAATAATTAAAAAAAAAAAAAAAAAAAACGTTATTGTCAATTTTTATTTATAACATAGGAATTTTTGGTATCTTTGGAAATAAAAAAAATATCTTAAATGTCTGACAATTTTAGCATGAAGAAAAGTGGCAAAAGTGTTTGGCAATTATTGGTTGGAGTCTATGCTGTTGTCCTCTTACATAATATATTGAAAAATAAAAGGTTTTATTATAACGTTTGACTTTGGCATTTTTGTACTTCCTCTACCATAGCTGACCCTTTATCACGTTTAATGGGTTTTAAATCCTTCAGATGAATCTGTCCATTTAGGAATAACTGAAAATGTATCTATAATATTTAGGTGTAAATTTCAACCTTTATACAATAACGTAAATCGTTTAAATTTTTTTGGAGTTTAAATGTGTAAGGTGGATTAACTGATCGTGACAACTGTTTAGAAACTGTTGATAAGAGCCTAGTACTATTGCCTTCTCAAGCACGGGTAAAAACAAAACGTTACACTATGACGTTTAACCTTGGTATATTTAGGCACCTTTATTATCTAATATTTGCCGAAGCATCCATTTTTCGAGGTTCGCAAAATTTAAACGTACTTACCTACTATATTGTGAACGCACATACTAATTGTAAGTTTTTATACTATGACGTATGTCTGGCGGACACAAGCTCTTAGTCTATTTGTTAAAACTGATAAAAATTATCGTTTCATATAGGTGTGTAGTTACGTATGATTTAAGTACACAAGAATTAACAATTAATTAACTAGGTATATATATAAATTAAAAATGTTATTATGCTATTTATTTATCTACCTCAGTTTGTTTATTTATCATGTTTATCTAAAAGTCAGGTAATCTATATTAATATTAATAATAATATTATTTACAGAAAATATATTTTGCCTATACATTTGTAATCGAATTGTAAACAACTTTTGATACTGCTAAAGAGATTTGAATAATTTTATTATTTTGCTATTACCAGAGCGATGACTTTTTAATTTGACATTGGTTAACTCGTAATTTGTGCATGCATAATACTTCAAAAGTTAGGCGCCATTAGCAACACAAACGGTGTCATAACTGTGTCTACGGTGGGATAGAAATTTGATTCGACGTCATAATATTTTCCAGGTCATTGTGTTTTTTTTTTTTTTTTTTTAATCAAAATTATAAAATGTACCCGGAACAAAATTTGCTACTTTTTTTTTTTTGTTTGATAACAGTTATTTGTTCTAAGCTTTACTAATTCGAATAGGTTTTTATTTAATTTTTTAAAATAATTAAATACTTAAAAATAAATAGTTAATTTTTATAAAATATTTAAATAAATATTTAATTTTAATGAAGCAAAAGGCAAATTTAACCTTTGTAAAAAATCACGAAAAAAATTCATTTGTCACTTATAATCAATTTTTGGCGCAATCAATTTAGATTCATTCAAATTAAACTTGAATATTTTGCTATTAGTCAGAAAGATTAATAAAAATATATGGACATGCTGGACAAAAGTACGTACCAATTTTTTTTTACTAACTACCCATACCCTAAGCTTCAAATTTTGGGTAGGATCCACTTAACCCTATCAGCCACATGGCGACCATTTTGAAATATATAGAGAAATCGTGTTTAAAATATTTTTATCGAATTTTTTCCATAGGGAAATGTGCAATTTTTATGAAACTTGGTATAAAAATGAAATGTCATACAGCCTAGGTTAAGCCCACAAACCAAAAAGACTGAATAATGCAAAGGGGGTTTAAAGGAGCTTTTTTCTCGCAAAAATTTTTTTTTATTTTGTACAAAAATGAATCATAAATTTAAAAATAACCAATCGATAACCATTAGCCATGGATACTTTTAAAAAAACCTTTTTGACATATATGCAGCTGCAATGTTCTGTGCACGCAAGTCTTCTTTTTACATAAGCAGCTTCCACTACAACCATTCTTGCTATTTTACAAGTTACAAGTTCGCTGCAGGCTTCAACTTTATTTTTACGTTTTTCATTAAAATGATGGAAAAAAAATCGATTTAGTCTGTACTTTGATTCTTGGATTTATTTACTTTACAAAGCACTTTGATTTATTTAAAATGAAATTTAATACAACATAAAGTCTTTTTAAAAACAATAACTCAGAAGTTAAATTCACAAAAGTAGTATGACTCAATACACAAAAAAGTTCAATACATAAAACTGGTATGACTTCAGAAATTGGGGTAAAAATTTAATTTTTTTCAAATATCTCGAAAACGGTGTGACTAAAAAGTTTGAGTTAGCCATATTGCTATATTTAAAGACCTAGTTATTGATATGAAATTTGTTGGAATTACATCAACACAGGTGATTGCGGATTAAAATTTGGAAGTTAATTTTTTAAAGAGTAAAAAATAAAATATATTAAAATTTTGTTTACAGATTTCAAACCTACGTAAAAATATCTAATTGACCTATTTTTGCCTAATTTCCTAATATTAAGTCTAATAGTTGGTTAACTAGAAGGTAACTGGGTCGACATAATCGTACTATTCGAGCAATTCAAGAACTTCTTCATAAAAAGTAGTTTAAGACAATTAGAATAACGTAGTATTGAAATTAGGCTTGTTCTATAACATATTTAAATTTCATCAGAATCGATAGATCCGGCTTTGTAAAATAATTAATAATTAAATGTTAAAAATGACGAAGTAACAAAATGTATTTATTGAAGTAGCAGATAACATTAAAATATGTTTTTTGATTACCTGATTTAAAATAAAAATTGTAATGAATAATTTCACACAGCGGACCTGCGGTTGAGAAACACTGGTGTAGATAGGGACCGATATAGATGTACTAAAACAACAATTTTTGAGAAAGTGAACGACGCGACGTCGCGGGCACATTTAGCAAATATATATTTACTTGCCAATAACATTACAGGTTCTTGGAGGACATTACTCAAGATGGCCGCCTTGTAAGTGATGAAATTGAGTGGATCCTATTCAAAACTTAAAGACTAGAACTTAACCAATATGTAAACCAGAATTGGTACTTTTGTCCGGCGTGTCCACATGTAGCCAATATTTTGCATTAATCTACCTAACTCTATATTATTTTATCAAAATATATTCTCGCTGAACCGTCACTGGAACTCCAAGAAATGCAACTATGGAGGGTAAGGGAACATTTTGTTGCATTTCTTGGAGTACGACTGTATATGAAAGTGTCTTTATTGTTTTTTGATTTCAGAAAAGGGTTTCACGAATTATTCTGCCTGTGGCGAAAAATTAGCGATTTTCGAAAACTAGCTGCCAATTTTTTACAGTATCTCAAAATAATATATAATACAATGCTAAAAGTTGGGATAAATCATATTTCCTTACAGTTATTGCAAAAAAAAAATATATATATTCGAAAAATAGTGTTTTTTTTTTTACAAAAAAAAAAAATCATGTAACCCCTTAAATGGCACCAGTTTTTACCCATTTTCAAAAATCTTCTGTACCGTTTTAGAAAAACTATTTAAAAAGTTGCAGATAAAATTTCAAATCAACCGGATGAAAATTCTTGTAGTTATCTTGCCCACCGTTCTGGAAAACTTGATTCGAGAAAAACCCATGTAAAGTTTCAAAATGTGTTTACCATTTTTTGTGTTTATACTTATCATTTTTGAGTTATTTATGGAAATATAGCAAAATTAGCGAAATGAGGTAATGGAATAAAGTAAAGCAAAAAGATCTGACCAAGTTAAGAGAATCCAAAATGTTACGCGCAACGGAGCGGTGTTTTTAAACGTTTTAAACCTCTCGAAGTTGTTTAAAAAAATATTAATAAAGTCATAATGCCATTTAAATGTCATTCTAGAGATGTTAATGCATCATTTTGTCAATAAAAAAAAAAGAAAACAATTTTCTTCCAAAGTGATAAATAACGCCTTGAGGGAAGTCGTTGGGAACGAAACTGTTGAATGGAAACTTCATCAGATTTTTAGAACTATTGCTTCTAATACCCTCAAGTGGGAAACCTCATATTTTAAGTCACACCTACTCACTATGACACTAATTTAAAGAAAAACTGATTGCTAATTGAATGTATAGTGCCTTGTTGCGAAATTTAAAGTATTTGTCAATTCTTACTATCGTGACAAGAACCTTTGAAAAAAACATTACGATAAATTCAATATTTTCGTGTAACTTACGTCTTCAAAATAGCAGAAACCTTTGGTAAATAACCAAACTTTTTCGGTTTTTCAAAAAGTGAAAAATAGCAAGAACTCATGAATTAGGTACTGAACAGAAATGCATCCAAATTTTATTTATTTAAATGTCCCTTAAAGAATTATTTTACGACCCTAGATAGGAAAGTAAAAATGGTCATTTAGTCTTAAAAAGTGCGACACAAATAGAGAATTCCATTCAAAATAAAACAAACACTTAATTTTAGTACTCGGTTTAAACCAGAATTACACTAGACAGAGCATTGAATTGCTGTTATAAAAATAAATCCACCATTAACATAACTAGACATTAATATTAACTATCTTTTATTGTTGTTATTTTTATCGGAATAACCTTTGATCAATTAAACAAATTAGATAAATATTAAAATATTTCAAATTGAAAGGTTATGATCATGCAATAGAAAGATTTTAACTTTCTAAAAAAAAAATGTAGTCTTAGTCTTTTAACATTTTTGATTTATGTAATTTTCTCAATAAATTAATAAATTTTATTACATACCTGGAGGTGTTTTTGTACGGATTCCCATCTTTTCCATCTTATTTTTAATTTAAGTAAAAAACTGTACACTACTGTTTAAGAAATTAAAATTCTGTGTTATAAATTTAAAATTAATAAAAGAAATAGAAGATATTGATTACGATCATGGATTATTGATTCATATTATTATGTACTATACAACATCACAATAATTATATTATTGATAAGTTCACATACAAAGTATTTTTTAAAACTGAAATACTATTCATTGTTGAACACTAACTGTAAATTATTTTATTTAGTCAATGATACGTTTATGCAAACACAGTAAAAAACATATACGTATGAGTAACTTACCTTATCAGTAAGACATTTTATATCCGAGTTTTTTCAGTATCTTGACATTCTATTACTACTATTCAAGGATATAAAAAAAAAAAATTGTCCAATTAGTTAAGATTTTCATCCAAAAGTTTCGCTATCAATAAGTGAACTTTATTAAGCGTAATGTATTGTTATGTACTGGTACGTTTTTCATTTATAAATTACAGACCGTAAGAGCGAAAGCTACTTATTTTTAATTGAGATCTTTTAACGTTCAAAAAATTTTAACGAACAAATTATTAGGAAAGCTAAAAAGCTAAAAATAACAACCAATCGAAAAGAAACTAACATTAAAAAATTTTCCCATATCCATAGAAGAAATAAAGTAGGCAGGTAAATTAATCTAAAGTAGAGGGAATATCAATTTCAGTTTTTGTAAAGGCATTTAAATTCTGTTTTTAAAAACGGTACAGTCAAAAGATCGTACTTATGTGAATTAAAAATAATCTGAGTGTGCTTAAGACCACACGACCGAAGGGAAAACTTCTAAAGTGATCTCGTAACCGATTCAAAGTAACATTAATATATTCTATAGATACGACTTAACGAGCCGCAGTTATGGATGGACGTGCGAAGTCAATAACAGAAAGCTAGGGAACAAATTATAATAGTTTATGAAATGCTATCAGGTTAGAACCAAAATCGATAACAAGAACTGTCTGTTTACTATAAAAAATTATATCAGAAGATTGGCTTTGAAGTAATAGAAATTATATTTCATATCAGTCAAATGCATATTAAATAAGGGCTTCAATAGTTGTAATTTTTTAAATTTATTTGGATTTATTTTAGTTTTCGTTAATTTGTTGAATTTCAGTAGTCGGAAAAAGACAAAAATTAATTGATAAGTAATAATGCAAGTTAAGTGAAGTTATTGTTATTTAATTTTTAGTAAATATAAATATTAATGTAATTGTAGGAATAATCTTGGTACGTAAAATGTATATATTCATTTTTATTACTATTAAAGACAAAATTCATTAAATATGATGTTTCTTGACAATGACATGCTGCTGCATTGTTACAATATACACCCAGTTGGATCTAACATAATTTTAGATAGTATACAAAATGTCACCTCAAAAATGTGGTTAATTTTAATAATTTGAGCAGTGTAAAATATTAATCACTTAGTAATGATCAACTAAATATTAGCGCTTGTTTCACCTTACAACAATTCTAAATTTTATTAGCTCCAAAGTAACACCGTTTTGAATCTCACATGGTTCATGATACTCTCACGAACATTTGCCCTCGCTATAGAAATTTTCACTTTAAAAAATAAAAAATAAATAACAGCTGAATTGCCTTAGGGTAGAAACATAAATTTACACATTATTAACAACATTAAACCTAAAATAAAAATTACAATGCTAACATCTTTGGCATCCGGGTTGACTGACATCCCTTTTTCCCTGTAGTCTTCAATATTAATCTAATGTTTGAAACATGTATAGAATGTTTATGTGGTTGCCTAATGTTGCGTAACATTAAAACATTACTCTCATTATTTTTGATTAGTTTTCATAAGGCGCTGAAGCTCTACAACGGTTTAATTCTAACGGGCCATAACTATGAAGAAAATTGAATAATTGTAATTCACTCTTGCGCCGGTCCTGATTTTTCAAATACTTTCTCATTAAGGACACAAACACGGATTTGTGAGATATATGACTGACATCTTTTTATTTTATTTGAATAATACCTACTTTTATCATAAAATAATATAAAAGGAAATAAATTATAACATGTTTGTTAAACAGTAAAAAGACAAAATAGTATTGTGTAAATTATATGGTCTATTTGACTATTTGATATTAGTCAAATACATAAGAGGCAAAGAGTCAACAAATTGCTTATTGTTAGCAACTGCTGTCAAATAATTCTATACTTAAAAATGCGAATAATACTTATGATATTATAAATACTTGAAATAAATCTAAAAGTTAGAAGGAGAAACGCCTCGGTTAGACCACTACAGCTGCCCACACCATTGTTTGCATTGGTCCTAAAATACAGTTGTACTTCTTAACCCAAAATCCAAGCTCAAGTGAGGCATAATTTCTGAACAATAAAAATTAGGTAGATACTGATTTCATACAAAAAAGCTTAATACGTATTTTAGTTAATTTGTCACATTTTCCACTTGTCCTATGTACCACAGCATAATTTTTTAACCATTACGAGCAAATGGTATTGGGACCCACACTGATCGGACTAGAGATTAAAGGAATTTATTTTCTTAGAATTAAATTTTTAAAATTTTTTATATTCTGGACACAGTCTAGTAAAGTCATAAAAAGGAAAAGAAAATCTTTAATTTCGATTCAAGCGAAAAAATGCAATAGATCAGTTAAATAATAATTTAATTTCTTAAGGTGGTTAGCGCATTAGAGATTAAGTAATTAGTAATTACTAAATTCGGAAATACTACTAGAAAAGTCTATCAGTTATTGTCTCTAATTAATTATTCGTTTAAGTGTTTGTATTCGGTGTGTTTGGGGATTCGACTCTTAACCCGGCGTGTGTACACTGGGTCTTTAAAGGAACAGTCGAAATTTAAGACTCAAATTTCTCTCTCATGAATAAAGCGCGGGCTTTGGCTACCCTCCGTAAAAAATCTAGTTAGTAGTGGCGATTCAAGGTCCAATGGATGCCCGGGTCTGGCGATTGACTTGCTGATGCGAGCGAGTGAAAATTTCATCCGTTCCCTAAAGGGTCAGTACACACAGCGTCAGTATTTTCGAAGGTATGTGAATGGTGTTATTTTTATCTTTGTCGTAGTTTTTCAGTTTTTTTAAACCTAAAATAAATTACTGTATACCGTTATAATTCATTGATGATGGATCTACCTTAGATGACATGGATAACGTGCACAGCAGTAAAATCGCGACTTTATTTTTCCATTTTTTTTATTTTTTTATATAAAACAAAATTTTGCTTAATTTTTTTCTTTACTTTCTTGCTTTTTCTGTTTTTTTTTTTTTTTTTTTTTTTTTTTTTTTTTATATATTTTCAATAATAAAAACTCATTTTGTGCCAAATAATTACTGTCCCATTTATTATGACTTGCCTGTAAATATTCCCCATTTTCAGGTGCTTGAATAATTCAACTTTTTGGAGCCAATGCCAAAAAAATTATATTCATTTGAAAGCTCATAGTATAAGCTATAAAAGCCTAAAACCATTTGTTTAATATTCCTTCATTGTAAAGTTAGGAATTTTTTTACAAAATTTTATTATTCATGCTTTTTGGACTACTGCTCGATTTTTATTAATAACAGTTTCAAACTTTTGACTCTGGAAACTGCTGAGCCATGTAGTAGACACTCCAAAAAGTAACTGAGAATTTTTTGAGATTTTTTGGAAGCCTAGAAAACTTTGAAAACACGACCGTTCCCTGAAAGACCCAGTGTACACACCATGTTCTTGAAAATATAGTGTACACACGCCGGGTTAAGTACGTGTTAAAAAGTATAAAAATTATACGTCAAAATTAGTTCCAATTGGCATTTTGGGTATTAAATTCCGTAAAACAAGATGTATAATGTAACGATTTCGCTATTATGCTCACTAAAAATTTTCGTTTTTAACTTAATATATTAAATTTTATATTATTTAACTTAATATATTAAATTATTAAACTTAAATATATTAAATTATGGTAGATCTTAGAATACTAAATTTATCTTTTGTTTAATGATAAATTTCTTTTAGGGGGTTTCAATTATACATGCGGCGCACATATTCAGAAATCCATATTATCAATGTTTATATCTTTTTATGCATATATACCTATTTTAAATACTCAATCGTTTAAAATTATTAATAAATATTTTTAAACTAATAAAACGTTTATTTTATTTGATATTTTTTGTTACTTTCACGGTCTTTTAGGTCTCCTTGTTTTAATTTTTTGGCCTTTTTTGTGATTTAGATAACGTGAAATCGAAATTTTTAAAATATTCTCAAAATATGTAATATATAAATAAGGGTTCTGTTTTAGGAAAAAAACACTTTGTTTTCAATTTTTTTTCTTTTTTTTGCATTATAAGAAAATATGATTTATTCCAACTTTTGGCATATTAATTATATATTATTTTGAAATACTGTAAAAAATTTTCATAAAAAATTTTCATAAAAAATTAAATTTAGGCCATTGGTAGCTAGTTGTCAAAAATCGCTGATTTTTCGCCGAAGGTAGAGTAACTCATGAAATACTTATCCGAAATTAAGAAACAAAATATTGTTTATTAGTAGATACTTATGGTTTCAACTTGAACAAAGGATTACTGTTTCCGTTCATTACATCTTATTTTACAAGTAGAAAATCAACGAAAAACACGAAAATTTTTTACAGTATCTCAAAATAACATCTAATAAATAATATGCCAAAAGTTTAAATAAATCATATTTTCTTATACTGCAAAAAAAAAAAAAAAACATGTAACTCCTTAATTAATTACAATATAAAAACGCCGTGAGCAGCGGGGCCCCATCACGGAAGTCGAATTTTTCCCTTCATCTTCGGTATTGAATGTCTACAAGCGAAATGTGATTGAAAGTCTACAAGCGATTTGTCATTTTGGTGGTTTCAAAACTGATGATGAGTGTCCGGCTGATCGGGGCTTTAAAAAAAAGGTTTTAAGTTTTTAAGGGCTGAATCTCAGTAAAGTTCAATTTGGTGCCGATAGCAGTTAGCAAAAAAGTGCAAAACTATGAGGGATACTCAGAGATCAAAATCTCTGAGTACCCCTAAAGAAAAAAAGCTAACACAATTCGTACGAGGGCATTCCTACCCATGCTCATCCGCCAATTTTCTTTGTGTTTTATTTTTAAATATTAAAATAGGACCTTATATCTATAGTAAACTGGAAGGTCTTTATGAAGGAATTTTTTCTTTCCAAAAAAAATCCAAAATTTCTATTTATTTTAGACACTTTTTTTCTACATAATCGTGTTCTGCGGGTCCGACAACGGATAGTGCCCCTAGTCTCGACTCTCGCCCTTCTTATCGTATAGGCTATATAAGTCTAATTTTTTCAGTTGAAAAATTCGACTAAAAACAAATAATAAAACAATGTAATGAATCTTCTACAAATAAAAGTTATTTTTTATAAGTAATTTTATTTATTATATAAATAAAAAAAACGCCGTGAGCAGCGGGGCCCCATCACGGTAGTCGAATTTTCCCCTTCATCTTCGGTATTGAATGTCTAGAAGCGAAATGTGATTGAAAGTCTACAACCGAATTGTCATTTTGTTGGTTTCAAAACTGGTGATGAGTGTTCGGCTGATCGAGGCTTTAAAAAAAGGTTTTAAGTATTTAAGGGCTGTATCTCAGTAAATTTCAATTTTGTGCCGAAAACAGGTAGCAGAAAAAAAGCCAACACAATTCGTACGAGGACATTCCTGCCCATGTTTATCCGCTAATTGCCTTTATGTTTTAGTTTTAAAAATTAAAAAAGGGCCTTAAATAGTAAACTGGAAGGCCTTTATAAAGATATTTTTTCTTTCCAAAAAAATCCAAAATTTCTATTTTATAAATACTAAAAATCCAAAATTCCTAATTTATAAATAAACAGTGACTTTAATAACATTTTTAAATTACTTAATATGTATGTATTTCATTTGTCATAAAAGTAAGTTCACTTTTTTTTAAATTTTTTAAAATTACTATTCGCCTACTTGTATTTAGAATAAACATAATGCTTTTAAAACACATTTAACAATAGCATTCAATTCCGATGTAAAAATGGGAGAAGTGGGGGGAAAAGTGATGCGGACTCCCTACAAGGTACTAGCTGGATACTAACTGAATACACGTACAAAATTTCAGCCCTCTAGGTTTCCTTATGGAGTCTCTAGACATGTTAGAAAACAAGCAAAAAAATTAAGGAAATATTGGCGTAAAAATCGTGGGGGTAAGGGTTAAAAGTTGAAACCTCCAAAAAACAGTGTCTGGCTATTAGCTTAACCTGTACACAAAATTTCAGCCCTCTAGGTTTATTTGGGGAGATTTTGACCCGAACGAAACTGTTAAAAAACAAGAAAAATCATGTTCTTTTGGGTATAAAAATGGTGGGGGTAGGGGTTAAAAGTCGAGACCCCCAAAAGGCACCCCCTTGATACTAACTCAATCCGAATACAAAATTTCAGCCCTCTAGGTTTATTCGGGTGACCTGTGCGAGTGGTACAAACTTCGAAAACGTCGAAAATGCATGAAATTGTAGCTTAAAAATGAGGGGGGTGGGGGTAAAATATTAAAACCTCCAAAAAGCACAACCTAGGTACGAACTTTATCAACACACCAAATTTCAACCCTCTACGTTAATTCTGGGGGGCTGGGGGCCTGTTAGATCCAGCGAAAATCGTTTTTCCCCCCTCTACTCCCACCATATCATCCTAGGAAGCTGAATTTTGGATATGTTGTAGATAATTGACCGAAACATTATTTAAAACCGGTTTGGAAAAGTTTTATTGCTTTTCCGCCCCCCCACCACCCCCTTAAAGGTCGGGTCCGAAAAAAAATTTGCCCAAAATTTGACCCCACTTTGATAGTATTGTTGTGCATCGGAATAAGCCCCACTTACCAAATTTCATCTCTTAACTTCCATAGGGGGGCCCTACACATATTAAAAGGTTGCGGGAAAATATATATATATATATATATATATATATCAGACATCTTTTTTTTTTACATAATCGTATTCTACGGGTCCGAAAACGGATAGCGCCCCTGGTCTCGCCTCTCGCAGCTCTTATCGTATAGACTGTATAAGTCTAATTTTTCGGAGAAAATTCGACTAAAAAAAAGTGATAAGAAATAAAATACCCCTCTCGCAGTATCTGCATAACATATCGAATTTCCAACGACTGGACAATGGCGGATCTCATATAACTACCTGTATCCACCTAAGATAGTTAAATTCTCTAACAGTGAAAAAATTTTCAAAATCGGTTGGATAATCAACTTTTGGCGCTTTTGAATCCCCAGAGCTCTTGCCGATCTTAAATAAAATAGCCTACATTCAATTTAAACAATTTAACTTTTTAAAGAAACTTTTTAAGAAACGCGAGGTGAATAGGAGAAAAAAACCAATAAATACTTTATTGTCCTCGTAAAAAGTAGCAGTTTATAGTTTCAAGGTTATTACATTTGAGTTTATCAAAAGCTACTGTTAAAAAATAATAATTTTTTTTTAAATTTTTGTTCAAATTGATAAGATTATTTAAAAAAAATTAAATGTGGAAGTTAATAATAAAAAAGTGCAAAGTGTTTCTAAATTCACTTAAATTGTCTTTAAATCTAAAAGAAGATTATAATAAATTTGATATCCTAATTTCTTTATTGATTAGAAAATCTGACAGCCTTGTATAATTACGCTATTAATCTCCATTAACCAGGGCCAAATTTACTCTAAATGTCGCCCGGGGCACTGTCAAAAAAACCACCCCTGCCAAAAGTTAAAAAGAAAATTCTTATTGACTTTCCTCCCTTTTTAACTTTTTCTATCAAAAAACAAGTGACGAGCAAAAAAGACAAAAAATTTATCACTTGTGTTCCAAATTTTGCTGCCCCTACATATTTGTCCCGCGTGCCCCCAGTGTAAATCCGACACTCACTGCCCTTAACACAAAACATGTAAAATTACTGTACTGTCTACTAGTCCTTTGTCTGTCAATGTCTGTATATCCATTTTCGTGTGACGTAACATATGTAACATCAAAGTATGTTATGAAAAAGAAAATTATTTTAAATTATTAACTGTTATGGAAATCATTACGCTATAAAAATTATCATAAATTATTTACTTAGTTTGCTTATCATAGTTAATTCAATTTCAAATAAGAAAAAATTATTTATTAAAATTATTAAATTTACCTAATAAAATTACTGCTATGTCAGAAAAATCAGCCGATAAAATAAAGTTCACAATCTAATTGGCATTTTGAAATTCCCAACTTTAATGCAAGCAATATCAAGGATCTATGATTTTTTGCTTCGTCACATATAAATCCATATTGAACTTAAACTTTTTTTTAACTTAATTTAAAAATATTGAAAAATTTAAAAGGATAAAATATTTTTACCAAAAAAAGTCATAAAATTTATTACGGTCTCGAAAAAGGTCATTTTTTTTTTTTTTTTTATTGAAGTGTGAAATGTGAAGCCAGATAAGAGACTGTAACCTTTTTTTTTTGGCTTGTATCTCTTATCTGGCTTCACATTTCACACTTCAATAAAAAAAAAAAAAAATTGACCTTTTTCGAGACCGTAATAAATTTTATGACTTTTTTTGGTAAAAATATTTTATCCTTTTAAATTTTCAGTATTTTTAAATTGCGTTAAAAAAAAAGTTTAAGTTCTATATCGGTTTATATGTAACTTAACAAAAATTAATATCTAAATAATATTATAAATGTGAAAGTTTGGATGTTTAGATGTTTAAATTTGTTCGATGTTTAAATTTTATCCCGGTTGCAAGTCCTTGAGGGATACAAAAACAATTATTCAAACACACCCCAAAAAACAAAACTCAATTCGATGAAATTTGGACACTGACATTATTTATCCTGAGTTAACAAATAGGATAATCTTATCCCGACTAAAGGTTCCTGTAGGATGACTGAACCGAATTCGATTAAATAAAATATAGAGACACTATTTACTATGAGCACATGTAGCTAGAATTTTAATAACACGTAGAATAGTTTTATCCCGATTGAATGTTCCCAGGGGATGCAAAAGAAATTCCAAAATCATGTCCAAATAATTAAACAGAATTTGATAAAATTTTGTACACAGACATGATTAATCCTGAATTAACGCATAGGCTAATCTTATCCTGATTAAAGGTTCCTGTAGGATGACTGAATCGAATTTGATAAAATTTAATATACAAACGTTATTTACTATGAACACATATATAGTAATAATTTTGAAATAGTTTTAGTCGGGATAGTTTAATCCCGATTGAAGGTTTCCGGGGGAAGAAGGGGAGACACAAGGGGGGGGGGGCTTAATTCAATGCGGGTGAAGCCGCGGGTCAGACTTAGTTATATTATAAAAATGTGTTGAAATGATTATGGAAATTCATAGTGAATGCAATAGCAATAATAATACATAGGATAGTTTTATCCCAATTGAAGGTTCCCGGTGGAAACAAAATCAACTGCTAAATCACATCCAACTAACTAAATCGAAGTCGATGAAATTTATAGTATACACAGAGACACTATTTACCCTGATCTAACACATGGTGTAATCTTATCCCGATTAAATGTTCCTGTAGGATTCAATATTATTTAATTATAATAACAGTAAAAAATCAGAGATCCTTTGATCCTTTGAAAATTTGAAAAACTTGTAGTGCGATTTTAAACCATTTTTGAACAATTTACATAGCCATATTTTCAAAACGGGGGTGGGGCAGAATTTAATTAATAATATTCGATATTTTCGTAATTATATAGTTAATTTAATTCCCAAAGAATGAATGTAGTAATTATTTACTGTCCTATAACTGGATTAAAATTGGATTTTTCCGCTATATTCAAATTCTCAGAAAAATATTACCTGAAACTATACATATATACTTAGTTTTTAGGGATTTGCAATTGTCTGTAATAATTACCTACAGTGTGGACTTGAAAATTTCGGACGTAAAAAAAACATATGAATTGCATTCCGCGGTCACAGGGTACATTTGTCCTCACTGAAGAGGAGAAGCATGATTCCTAACTCAGAAGAATTGTTTTATAATTATATAGAAGCAATAAAATACTTTTTTCTACAATAAAATTTCCTCGTCTGTCTGTCTGTTTGTTTGCCCCGTCTGTCTGTCATGTCTTACCGTGTGTCTTGTCTGTATGTCAGTCCTCTCCTATTAACTGGCTGTTTGTTCTGTGTCTGTCTGTCCGTTTAGTCTACAGTCTGTCTGTCAGTCATTCCTGTTTGCTTGTTCGTCTGTCTGTATTTTAATTTTATCCTGTCTGTCTGGCTGTCTTTTTTGTCTGCCCGTCAAATCCTGTCTGTCTTGTATAATAGTCCTGTCTGTCCGTCTACCAGTCCTGTCTGTCTGTTAATCGGTCTTGTCTGTTTGTCAGTCGGTCCCATCTGTCTGTCTACTAGTCCTTTGTCTGTCAATGTCTGTATATCCATTTTCGTGTGACGTAACATATGTAACATCAAAGTATGTTATGAAAAAGAAAATTATTTTAAATTATTAACTGTTATGGAAATCATTACGCTATAAAAATTATCATAAATTATTTACTTAGTTTGCTTATCATAGTTAATTCAATTTCAAATAAGAAAAAATTATTTATTAAAATTATTAAATTTACCTAATAAAATTACTGCTATGTCAGAAAAATCAGCCGATAAAATAAAGTTCACAATCTAATTGGCATTTTGAAATTCCCAACTTTAATGCAAGCAATATCAAGGATCTATGATTTTTTGCTTCGTCACATATAAATCCATATTGAACTTAAACTTTTTTTTAACTTAATTTAAAAATATTGAAAAATTTAAAAGGATAAAATATTTTTACCAAAAAAAGTCATAAAATTTATTACGGTCTCGAAAAAGGTCATTTTTTTTTTTTTTTTTTTATTGAAGTGTGAAATGTGAAGCCAGATAAGAGACTGTAACCTTATTTTTATACCAATATTCGATATATTTATTTAAATCAGTGATCTGCCTCAAACTGATATATAATGAAGAGGGATATTATAGGTACATGAGGACAACAACAGGAAAAACAAAAAGCGTCCATAAGGTCAAATACAAGTTTTTCGAAATCTCTTTCTTTGATTATTTATAGGTGTCGATCAAAAAGAAAAACGTTTTGCGCTTGACTGCGCTTGACTTCCATTAAATTTTACCAGTTCTTGGTGGTATGAGGTTATGAAGTGGGGTGGGGTTCGCACTTCGCCTCGCGAAGTGCGAACGCACACCCTGAGCACCACCTTTAATTCTATATCATTTATTATGTACGAAAGGGTACGGAAATTGAATCTGAAAGCGAACAACCTACCAACTCAGACAGTTTCACCAAAACAGTATGTTAAAAAATATCTATTCGTCGCTCTATTCTATTTTTTTTATGTCCCTAGAATTCCAAAATTATATTCACAAAAATTTATATATATATATATATATATATATATATATATATATATATATATATATATATATATATATACACATATACGGATCCTGTGGTTTCCCCGGATGGAGATTCCAGAGTAGTGAGATGAACCTTAGGATCTCCCGACAGAATCTTATGCAGCCTGGCCGTCACAGGCTCACTATTGATTGACTGACAGAAAGACCTCCATGAGTGCTATATATATATATATATATATATATATATATATATATATATATATGTATATAAATCCGTAAACAAAATTGTGATATATATTTTTTTACCCTCTTTTTCCAAATCGTATAAAAAACTTACATATATATATATATATATATATATATATATATATATATATATATATATATATATATATATATATATATATATATATATATATAACTCATGGAGGTCTTTCTGTCAGTCAATCAATAGTGAGCCTGTAACGGCCAGGCTGCATAAGATTCTGTCGGGAGATCCTATAAGGTTTAAGGTTTATAAGGATCCATATTTATTTATTTCTTTAAAAAACTTACATTAAATTATTTTAATTTCACAGTTTTAGTATTACAATAAAAATTTTCTAAAATTTCGCATTATTTTTTGCTATGTGTATACTATAATATGTAACTATCAAAAAAGTTTTGGAAATATTTTTAACAGTGTAGATATATCTTAACAAAATTCATATATTTATTGTTATAATACCTATTGTTATATTTTTTTCCTGTTCCACTTACTATTAAGTTGTTCTACTAAGCTACTAAGTTGTTTTACTAAGCTACTAAGTTGTTCTACTAACTACTAACTAATAATCTACTAATCTACTTACTTAGGTGTGAACAACGCTTTAGTGCCGCTGCTGCAAAAAAAAAATATTTTAATAACATTCCCACTTTCTTCCCTTTTCCTATCAAAAGATAAGTAAGACGCAAAAAGAAATCTCCCATTTCTTATTTTCCTATTAAAAATAAGTGATGACCAAAAAAAAAAAACTCATTTCTTATTTTCCTATCAAACATAAATAAGGGCCAAAGTGTCACGTGTCCAAATTTTGTCCCCCAAATGTGTCCAATGTCCCGCGTACCCATAGTGTAAATCCAGCACTACTTATAAGTTTTAAGGGTGTTTTCTAGTAATATAACTTTTAATAGGGGTACCTATGACTAGACTTGCCACCTTTTCTTACGAAAATATTTTTAAAATTTTGGACAAGAAAATAAAGTACAATTAACTAAAAAAGTACACGTTTGCACATTTTAAGATTTTGTAGTACAACAAGAAAATCCTTATAAATTGATCATATTTGTTAAGCGGGATTTCAAGAAAAATATTGCTGGGGGGGGGGGCAAGGAATATATTTATTATAAAAATCACCTTGAGAGATTTTTACAATAGCAAACCCGTACAAGTCGACAAATGCTTGACTCAATTTTTGCATGTTCACCCCTTCTCTTCTGCTATACCATTTTAATAGATCTTGTTCAAGTTTAAAATTTTTTATTTGCACGAATATTGGGGGGTAGTTACGCCCCCCCCCCCGAATTCCGCTTATGTTTTTTACTCATTTACTGGCTGACTTGCATTTGATCACTATTAAATAGTTACTATTAGAGCCTAGCAATTTAATAGACAGTGCTGTTTCTCAAAAACTGCTATTGATTTCTTTTTTTTTTAAAAAAGTTCTTTTTTTTTTTTTAAAAACTCAATTAAGATATTTAGTACTATTTGCTTTATTTTTCTGATTGATAAATAAAATACTGTAGACAGATGATCTTGTAGATAAAAATATGATAACGATGGCGTCTGTATTAGACAAAAGTCTGAAAAACGAACATAGAGTCTCACTGTTATTAATTATTTTGCCTTGTATGTAGTATTTTGAAAAAAATTATTTTTTAAAACGAAATAAGTTAGTAGTAGTTGGACAGGGGTATATTTAAAATAGTCCTTCCGTTTACTTAGAGGTTATTTTTTTCAAGAGTATAATTCCTCAAATGTGAATATTACAAAAACAGATATGTGTATGGAAGATTGGTAGGGTCCAAGAGAAAGATCAGGTGTATGGAAAATAAAGAACGATCGTTTTATAAGATTCAAGACGTCTCGTATTTTATCGAAAACTTGATTGGTTTAGAGAAAATAGCGAGAAAATAAAAGGCAAATTATTTTTTAGCATTTTTAATCCTTAAGTACTTGAATAGTATGTGACAATAATTGTATCACATCGACTACTAATGTATCTGGCTTAATATTAAAATTGCGATTAAAAATTCAGAATATCCTACGTACAAGATTAAAAAATTAAAAACTTCATAAATAGATATAAACATATAGAGTTCCTTACAGATTGTAAAAATAAACTTTTTTTAATGTGGTGGATCGGGGCCGCATAAAAAAGTTTAGTAAAAAATATATAACTTAAAACGCTTAAAACCTGACGATTTTCCTAGAAGTTGCTTTTCTAAACAAGATAAAGAAATACAGTATTTCACAAAAGTGTTTAGACAAAAGTTTCTTTAAAAATTTTATTTAATTGTACAAATTTTATTAAATCTTTTGTACAAAATAAAATTAAGACATTTATTATAGCACTCACTAAAGTCTTTAGACAGAACAGTAAACAAAAAAATTACAAATTCGGAATATTAGATAATAACTGTTTTTTATATTTCGTTACACATCCCTTTGCTTTAATTATTGTTTGCAAGCAATTGGGCATTGATGCCATTAATTTTGTTGTAAAATCCAAACTGATTTGGCTCTATTCATCTATTTAATGCTTTAATTAATTCCTCTTTATTAGAAATATTACGTTTTTTTATTTGAACACCTAGATATTAGCCATAGATGTTCGATAGGGTTTACATCTAGTCACTGTGGAGCTGTATGAAGTAAATGAGGTCAGTAAAACGAGAAATCTTGCTTCACTACAATGCGGAATGTTTAGGGTCATTGTTCTGTTGACAAATTAGTTCTTGGAAAGCTTTCCAATAATTTAATTTTCTGGTGCTTGCACGTTAGTTCTTTTTAGCGAATTTCCATAACTGGAAATTCAGCTACTACAGTCGTTCTCATAACCTTTTTCGTCAGCCGCGAATTTCCGGAATGGAATTCAGCTATTACAGCCACTGTCATAACGCGACCTGAGCCTGGAACCATGACAGAAATTTGTTTTGAGGTCTCCAGAAACCGAAAATAATATTCGCTAAAATTTATATATGTACATATATATATATATATATATATATATATATATATATATATATATATATATATATATATATGTGTGTGTGTGTGTGTGTGTGTGTGTGTGTGTTCGCACGATAACTCTCGAACGAAAAACCCTGTTTTTACGAAATTTGGTAAAAATATTGGAAGTCCCAAACCGTTGGACAAGTTCGTTAACCAGGCACGTCCGATACCCGAAACATTGTTTTTTTGGCAATTTTCATGAAAAAAATTATCTTTTTGCCAAAATTTTCCTTTATTCAAAAATTTTTGCGACATTTTTTACACCACTGAAACGAGGAGAAAAAATCACACAAAAAAGGTCTTTAAACTATTATTCTATGTCAACTAGTTTCCGAGAAAAACTAATTTTTTTTAAACGGAAATTCGGAGTTATGTAGAATGCTGCGACAGGGGTATTTGTTAGTATATTCTAACTCCAGTAGTCTAAATCAGTTTTTCACGATTTCCCAAAATTTGAGCTAGGTGGAGATTGCAGACTTTGGAATGACAGTCCTCAAAAATATTTTCCTCGTAAAATGACTCGGAAAGGATATATCATCAAAAGACGACTTTTCGACACCATTTTTCCAGTATGGCGGCGCGAGCGGCAAAGATATGAGGTGGCAAACTGACAACTCGAAAAGAGAACCACAAAATCTCTAAAATCACCCATTTTCAAAACTCTCGGAAAACTTTCCAGATAACGCCTTTTCTTAGCCAAATGTCTCTACTATTATAAGCGGATGATTTCCTATCAAACATAGCTTTTATTTTTTTATTTTATTATAGTCCGGGAGCTGCGGGACTTTTTTCATTAGTAATTATATACATAGTGGGATATAATTTTGATAATAGTTTATATATTCTGATAAACTGAGCGTCCGACCGCGAGACCTCGGTAAGTAAAGTTGTAGAAGGCTGACGAAGTTGTCGAAAAAAGTTTTTAAACACGCTAGTATACACGCTACAAATGATTTCATTATTTATTCATTATGTAAATTTAAGAAAAATAATCGTTGGACGTCGATATGCCGGTAGTTGATTGTCGTGATTGATCTGCAGTTGATTGTCGTGATTATTTGTAATTAATATAACAAGAAAAAAATCGTCAGACTACATGATATAGTTAAAAGTCCGTCAGTTGGACCGCAAAAGACGCCACACGCTCAGTGCTTTTGAACGCTGCGCTGCACACTAGAGGCTCGACTGACGAACTTTTAACTATTATCATGTAGTCTGACGCTTTTTTCTTCTTATATTAATCATAAATTATCACCGCTATCAATTTCAGATTGTAAGTAGTGGTTTTTTAAGAGTTCTAGACCCTCCTCCCTTCTCCCGATTTTTTAGCGACCCCGAGAGGAGATAGGTAAGCTATGCCGTCTAGATGGCGTTGCTGGTCTGAACCACTGTGAACTCTGTACAATTCCATGAAAAGATGGCGCTGCTAGTCTAAACCACCGCGAACTCTGTACCCTGATTCAAAATTCCATGAAAAGATGGCGTTGCTAGTCTAAACTACCTCGAACTCTGTAAATTCTAAGTTTTCATTACTAGATAGCGCTGCTAGTCTGGATACTAGCGATCCCTGTGCGTAAGTTTGAAAAAATTGTCAACAGATGGCGCCGAAAATCCCTTTTGATAGTTAAAAGATGGCGTAGCTAGTACCGTGAACATTGTACCTTGATTCATAATTTTATCATATTTTTATCTGAAAACAGTTTTAAACAGGTTTTTCTCTAAATTAAAACACATTTTTTATTTTAATAAATTTATTTAATAGATTTGCGTCTGAGTCGCTAAACTTCTTAGTTCATCAACTAAATGGTTCGGGTCATCAAAATATTCTCCTTCATCAACAGGTTTCGAATGGCCATTATGAAGGTTAGCATTTTCATCATCATATTTGAAACGTTTAGCTCCCCCATTTATTGAGTTGGATGTTGAAGGTTGTTCCTTTTCTTCTGAATTTTTATCTTCTTGTTCTTCATCCTTTGCGCATGCGTTCTGAAGCTCTTTGATCATTAATATGTCTAGTGCAGTTTGTAAGAGACCAGCCACTTTTGGAGTAAAACTTGTTTCTTTGTAGTTATCAGGCGATGGTAAATGCTTTTGTTCATCAGATCGATTATCTTCGACATTTACCGATTGTAGAATATTATGCGAGTTTTTTAAAGCGTGAAATTTACTTCTGATTGCTTCTGCTGTAGCCATCACACTTTCATCAAAAGTATTCAAGTTTCTTTTGGATAGATCTGTATCATTTTCGTGTTGATTTTGAAATACTGGTGCTTTATCTTCCTTTGCTTCAATGTCATTTCTTGCTTCAAAACTATATTCGGTTTCATTGTCATCATTTTCATCATTAGATTTTGACGATTCACTTTGTATTGAAAGTCTCTTCTTCTCCGCGCTGTTTACTTGTGTTCCATTATTTACCGACTGATTAGTGGTATATTCAAACTGATTATTTTTCATCTAACCATTATTGTTTGTTTGATGTTCCCAAGCATGCACTCTTTTTTTCATGTGACGTAAAAGAGAATCTCTCCGCGAAAATGTCTTATCACAACGCATACACTCAAACATTTTCGATAGATGTGAAGAGTTTGAATTATAGAATAACACTGATTAGTTTTTATATCGACCCGACCTTATATAGTATAGCCAGAGCAGAATTGACGTAAGGTAACGCCAACACCAAATGACACCAAAAACACACCAAATTACACCAAAATTACACCAAAAACACACCAAAAATACACCAAAATTACACCAAATTACACCAAAAATACACCAAATAAAACCAAAAATACACCAAATAACACCAAAATTACACCGAATAACACCAAAATTACACCGAATATACACCAAATTTACACCAAATTACACCAAAAACACACCAAATTACACCAAAATTACACCAAAAACACACCAAAAATACACTAAAAATACACCAAAATTACACCAAAAATACACCAAAAGTACACCAAATTACACCAAAAATACACCAAATAACACCAAAATTACACCAAATAACACCAAAAATACGCCTAATAACACCAAAATTACACCAAAAATACACCAAATTACACCAAAATGACACCAAAAATATACACCAAATAACATCAAAATTATACCAAAATAAAGCGTATCTTAACATAACTATCTAGGAAACCAGAATTTTCCTATCAATTTTGAGTGCTCAGTTTATAAAAAATATGCTAGTTTTATTACACAGAAAGAAATCGTTTTAATTGTAATCTAGTACATTATCGGTGACTAAACATTTTACGTTAAATGAATATGTAGGTTCTTATTCGAAATAAATTTTTAGTATCAATAATACTATTCTTCAAAATAAATTTTCTAATATTGATAGAATTTCCTATTTTTTTCAATCAAATTTTCATTTTGGTATAAATTTCGTTTATAAGAATTTAAACAAGTAGGTACACTTGCTACATTTGAGATGTATATACATATGAGATATATACGATACGGTAACGTGTGGAATGCACTTCGTCAGCAGTTTGCTATATGTGATTATAACTTTGTATCGTTAAAAATACACATAAATAATATTACATATACTTACATAATTAAGAAATTATTTTTTATAAAATATAAATTAATACGCTATCGCGTGACCTTTCTATAGCGTGTACCTTTAATTTCAAAATTAATTTTTTAACTTTCTATAGCGTGTACCTTTAATTAAAAACGACTACTACCATCAGCGCCCATAATGAACTTTGAAGAAATAACAATTTGCCCCAAGCTGAGAATCATAACATCAACATACACTAGCCCTCGATGCGGTCATCATTCCGGAGCAACTTGCGCCATGGAAAATGTCATATCCATATACAAATATTATCGTAATAACATTTAAACATTTTTTTATTGTAAAATATTTCTTTTAAATAAATTTATTAAAATAAAAAATGTGTTTTAATTTAGAGAAAAACCTGTTTAAACCTGTTTTCAGATAAAAATATGATAAAATTATGAATCAAGGTACAATGTTCGCGGTACCAGCTACGCCATCTTTTAACTATCAAAAGGGATTTTCGGCGCCATCTGTTGACAATTTTTTCAAACTTACGCACAGGGATCGCTAGTATCCAGACTAGCAGCGCTATCTAGTAATGAAAACTTAGAATTTACAGAGTTCGAGGTAGTTTAGACTAGCAACGCCATCTTTTCATGGAATTTTGAATCAGGGTACAGATTTCGCGGTGGTTTAGACTAGCAGCACCATCTTTTCATGGAATTTTGAATCAAGGTACAGAGTTCACAGTGGTTCAGGCCAGCAACGCCATCTCTTAAAAAACCACTACTATTATATACTACAACTTTCCGACGACTTTTCCGACGACTACTCATACGTAACTGACGACGATTTTACCGGCATATCGACGTCGACGATTATTTTTCTTAAATTTACATCATGAATAAATAATGTAATCATTTGCAGCGTGTATACTGCTAATATTTTGAAAACTTTTTTTTACAACTTAACTTACCGCCTCCCAAAGGTCTGACGGTCAGTTAATTTATTAACAGTAAGAAAACTACCTATGGTGAAACCTTAAAAAAATTTAACCCTTAATAAAAAATTTTCTATCGCTGACCAGTTAATCAAACCAACTGACCTTTTATGACCATTTTCTGACCACTTAAATGATTTAATTGGTCATTCGAAATTTAACATTTCGGGTGCTAAAATTTTTTGAATGACCTTAATAAAACATTAAACCTTTGTAAAAAATTTTCTATCGCTAACCAATTAATCAACGGGCTTTTATAGCTATCATAAAATTGGTCCCTTTTCACAGCAAGAGAATTTTGAAAAAATAAAAAAAGCTCATTTATGAAATAGTTTTGTGTTTAGGATTTACGTATATACTTATTCATTATCTTTTAGGTATATATAATTCCACAGATTAGAACGTTCAAAGTCCAAAAAGAGCAAAGGTATATGTTTTTTATCTCTGTTACGCTCTGTTGTGTAGATATTATGCTAATACTATGTTGTATGGATATTGTACAATAAAGATGGAAATTCTAGTATTATAAACGTAAAATATTCTATGGTTCATCTCATTCAAATAAAATATTTTAAATACAATATACTTAGTTTTGGTACAGTACAACGTAAAAAACTACAATTTTGATGGCACGTTTAATAAGTATAAAAAATTATATATATATATATATATATATATATATATATATATATATATATATATATATATATATATATATATATATATATATATATATATATATATGTATAAGAAAATGAAATTTTACCTATTTTGAATCGAGATATTTTGAAGTACGAAAATTACATAACAAAAGTATATTAATTAAGGATATTTTCATCACTGTCACGTTCACTTTCACTAGAAAACTCATCATCCGAACTTTCATTTCCCAAATTTATAACAAATTTGTCTGTTGTTTCGTCATATACCACTTCTTTTTCCAAATATTCTTTTTCAATTTCTTTTACATGGTTACATCTGGATTGCCACTCACAGAAAATTGATCAAAAAATTCGTGGCATAAACTTTCAACAGATTTCAAATTAAAATCCGTATTTTTATTGGCAACGTATTGCTTTAAAGATACCCATACTAATTCAATCGGGTTTAAATTTGGATGATATGGAGGAAGCCGTAAAGTTCGTGACCATTATCTTGTAAAATTTTATCCAGAATATAAGTTTTAAATTGGAGCTTATATGTATTGCTGAACTAGTTTATATGGGTCTGGTTTCAAACTGTTTGGCGCAAAAGGTATACCGTGATCAGTGAACCATCTTATTAATTCTTATTTTCTTGCTGTCGAATTGGGGCTTTTTTCTATTTGGACATTATGATAAGGGGCGTTGTCTATCACCATTATGCTGCGTGGTGGTAAATTGGTATTAATTTTTCCTGAAGCCATTTGCTGTAATTTTGGAAGTTCATCTCATGATGATAATCTCCAGCTTTTTTATTTGATTTAAATATCAACCGAGCATTTTGAACAATTTTTTTTCAGTCGTAAAAGTGTTATGAATAATATTATTTAGTACGCCCTTATCAAAGCGGTCAAGATCTGTTTTGGGCTTTGGACGTTCACGAATTTTTTTTTCAACAAATGCACTATTTTCTGTCCCTTCTTTTGTGATTCTTGTTAATGTTCTGAGCGATATGCCGGTAGCTGCACCAACACGATTCCTAACTTGGTTCAAGGGAATTTTTTCACCATCTTTTTCACTTCTTATAAATACCAGCACATTAAAAATTATCAACTTTGCTTGAGCATCTAACATTTTTAAGAAAATTAAGATTACTAGCTATGTTTGTATAATAAAAGAAAATAAAAATTCACGTCAATTATAAAAATTCACAAAAGAAACTTCACTCAAAATAATAATTTTTTTCAATTTTGCAAGTCCTTTCTGATATTATTCCATTAGCAGATAAACTGAATATGAAAGATATTTTGAAAATTATACAATTATTTTAAAATTAAAATTTTGGATTTTATATACCGTAATAAAACATCTAATTTCATAAAAGATATTCAACTTATAAACGAATTGAACAATGGCAGGTAAAAAGAGTAAAATACAGTTTGTAACAAGCAAATACATGAGTTAAAAAATGTTAAAATAATTATATTTTATCAAAGGTTTATTAAGATGGTCTATTGATATTAGGTAATATGATTGTTTATCAAATCAATTTATGATCACGTAGATAACACAGTATATAAGTAATAGTATATATTATCTATATGAATGCTGAAAATAATGAAATACATATTATACTAGCTGACCCGGCCACGCGTTGCTGTGGCTCAGTAGTTCTAATTGATTAATTTTTTCTTATCATTTTGATACAATCAAATCAATATTTACTAATAAAGCTGAAAATAGTTTAGCCAATTTTAAATCATATGGGATTGAGAATAGGCGCGAGAACAGTGCTTCGCTTCGCTCGCTAAACAGTTCAAAATTCTATAAAAAGTTAATCTCATGTAATGCTTCGCTCCGGTTGCCATACGTTTGCCATACGATTACAAAAAATAAAAAATAAAAAAAATTTGATCTAAAAAATATAAAAGTAGAATTTGGGGTGGACCACCCTTATCACTTAGGGCTATAAAAATAGATAACAACCTATTCTCATACCTACTAAATATATATATATATATATATATATATATATATATATATATATATATATATATATATATATATATATATATATATATATATATATATATAATTATATGATCAACTACACTATTATACGTGACATACGTGACCAAAACCGATTACTCATCATATTTATAAATTAACACATTTTCGTTGAAATCCATTGTTTGATTAGATTAATATAAACATTTCTTTGAAATAATAACTTTTGTAAGTAATAGCAATTTCCGAACCAAAACAAAGATTATTTTGTAAAACAACACGAATTGTTCTGTAAGCATATTTTGGCACGTTTTGTAATTGTAAAAGCATCATCAACTGATATAAAAGGAATGAACATTCAACCAGTTGACGATACTTGTTTAGTCAGTAATTGTATTTAGAGCTCTAATTGTTATAACAATTGTTGTAACAATCACTGTAAAACTTTGTAAAATTGAATAAATAAATTTTTTTATTAAGTTTTGTTTATCGTGAAACGTAATTGGCGCAGTCGGTAGGACCCGCAAGTACCACCGTTAAAGTAGTATACGTGAATCGTGAGTCCCGAACAACGGTTTATTGCGCGGCAAACTCAAACTTGAAGGAATATCAAGTGTGGTGGTTCACAACGCAAACACCGACGGTACGTGGATTTCAATCTTTAGTGTGGATACGGACCTATGGAAACAGCAACAAGAAGAATCTGCAGCGGCTTACTGTAAGTAAATAGTTCTTTCTTATTTGCTGCTTTTCTATGCCTAAATCCCTCAAAACCGTTATCAAAAGCTCTAAACCTTACTTAACCACAAGTGTCCCTCGCAACCCCGGCGCAGAAAACGCAGTTGCCGAGCTCGAAACATCGGTATCGCGGCTTACGACATCCGATGTTCATAGTAGTTTAGATAGAATTAGTAACGAGACAAATTCAAATAACTTCGTATTAAACAACCTCTCAAAGGAAAGAGAAAATAATTTAGAAATGACTAACGAAGCCATAACCGGTATTTCGCAAATATTAGAAGCATTCAAAATCCCAGACCCAATTAAAAACCTACCAGAATTTAATGGTAACCCCCGTGCCTTACACGACTTTATCGAAAATGTAGAAGAAATAATAAGCTGTGTCACCATGGACTGGACACAAGGCTATGGTAAAATGTGGGTCAGGGCCATACGAAACAAAATAGTTGGTGAAGCCAACGAAGTGTTAAATATGTATGGCACGCCAATAAATTGGAATAGCATAAAAAGTAACCTAATTTCTCATTATGCAGATAAAAGAAACGAAACTACCTTAATTAGAGATTTACATTCATTACGACAGGGACCGAACCAAAAAATGGAAGAGTTCTATTCTCATGTTATCGAAATTCTTGCATCGCTCTCTAACTTCACTAAATTAAACGAAACAGACATTAATATAATAAATTCAAAAATTAATTTATACAGAACTTTGACAAAAGACGTGTTTCTAGCTAGTTTGAAAGAACCTATCGGTTCAGTAGTTAGGGCCAGAAACCCAGATACAATTCAGATGGCTTTCGAATATGCCATCAAGGAACAAAATATCCACTACCACCAAAGGGGACAATCATATCAGAACAAACCTACTCAGAACAAAATTATAACACATAAACCATTCCATACCAACACAAATATAATACACACACGACACTTACCAATCAACCAAAACATTCATAAATTTACACAACCCCAACAAACCATACAATACACACCACATATTCCTCAACCACCCAAACAAAACTTTCCATTTCCTAAACCTCAACAACCGGGACCATTCAAAGCCACCCCAATGGACATAGGTAGCAATATGATTAGCATGAGACGTCCCAACCTCCTACATCAACAACCCCGACCAAATTTCTTCCAACAACAAAGTAGACCAACATTCATGAGCAAGGAACTACATAATGTAGAAACACAAGAGAATCAGGACTTCACTAACTTAGACTCATACTTATCCGATAGTAATGAACCAAATTTAAATAGTGACGAGCCAAATGAAACGGACGATGGCTACTTCAACCAATCATATGAAATAGACGACCAAAATTTTCAGTTCAGTTGGGAGAACAATTCGGATACATAGATAACAACCTACACGAATCCACCCTACCATACATAAACATCTCGAACGCACACGGACCACCCCTAAAATTTCTCATAGATACGGGCTCCTCGAACTCCTTTATTAACCCAGAATACGTCCATCCCAGTCAAACATTTAAAATCAAACCAGTTAATATCAAAGCACTTCTAGGCACACATACAATAGACACGAAAGTACATCTACCTATATTTGTCGAATTCAATCAAGACGGACATTTAGAATTCCTAGTTTTTAAATTTCATGCATACTTTGACGGACTAATAGGACTACACGCACTCAATCTTTTACAAGCACAAGTCGATGTTCATAATAAAATATTAATTACACCTTCTTCAACAAATAGATTGTTACTAAAACCTAACTTAATGAGTGGCGTACACACAATAGAAGCAAATAGTAAACAGATAATAAAGCTTCCCAAAGATATCCAATTTGGCGATGTACTTTTACCCGAAACCAGAATCAGTAACAAATTCCTGATCCCATCCGGCGTATACAACGCACAAAACTGGCACATATTAGCTCCTGTAATTAACGTAACTGGCTACGACCAGAAATTTCTAATAGAACAACCACTCAAAGTCGAACTACTAAACCTTGAAATTCTAACTTACCATGACACGCAAATACAATCTAATGTACCAACCGCCCCCATCCCGTCTATAGAAAATTTAATACGAACGGATCACTTAAATACGGAAGAAAAATACGAAACCATTAAATTATGTAAAAAATATGAAGACATCTTCTTCAAAGAAGGTCAAAAATTAACATTTAACAATCAAATTAAACACGAAATAAAAACAACAGATAACATCCCCGTATACACTAAATCATATAGGTATCCGTATATACATCGCGAAGAAGTACAAAGACAAATTAATAAAATGTTGGAACAAGGCATTATTAGACCTAGCTACTCCCCTTGGAGTAGTCCCATTTGGATAGTTCCAAAAAAAATTGACGCTAGCGGAAAACAAAAATGGAGACTCGTAGTAGATTACCGTAAATTAAACGAAAAAACGGTCGACGATAAATATCCTATCCCGAATATTTCGGATATTCTCGATAAGTTAGGTAAATGCATGTACTTCACAACTCTGGACCTGGCTTCAGGGTTTCACCAGATCGGAGTAAATCCAAAGGATATCGAAAAAACAGCGTTTACAGTCAACCACGGTCATTATGAGTATGTAAGAATGCCATTCGGATTAAAAAATGCACCCTCTACTTTCCAACGTGTTATGGACAATGTTCTAAAAGACCTACAGGGAACCATTTGTTTGGTCTACATGGATGACATTATAATTTTTTCAACTTCCCTTCAGGAACATATACTCAACCTAAGTAAAGTGTTTGAAAGATTAAAAACGGCCAATCTTAAAATACAATTGGATAAAAGTGAGTTCTTAAAAAAGGAAATCGGATTTCTAGGGCATATTGTGTCTGAAGAAGGGATCAAGCCTAACCCCGAGAAAATTAGAGCCATACAGAAATTTCCTATCCCTAAAACACAAAAGGAAATCAAAGCATTCCTAGGTCTAGTTGGCTACTATAGGAAATTTATTAAAGACTTCGCACAAGTCACGAAGCCCATGACCAAGTGTTTAAAAAAGGGAGAATCAGTTAAACATACCCCAGATTTCATAAAAAGTTTTAATTTAGCCAAAGATTTGTTAACACATGACCCCATACTAGCGTATCCTGACTTTTCAAAATAATTTATTCTCACAACAGATGCTAGTAACATAGCAATTGGGGCAGTGCTGTCACAAGGACCTATTGGTCAGGACCGTCCGATATGTTACGCCTCTCGTACTTTAACCGACACTGAACAAAAATATTCAACCACAGAAAAAGAACTGCTAGCAATAGTTTGGGCAACCAAATACTTTAGGCCATACCTTTTCGGAAGAAAATTCAAACTAGTAACTGATCCCAAACCATTGACATGGGTCATGAGCCTAAAAGAACCGAACAGTAAACTAATCAGATGGAAGCTAAAATTGGCCGAATTCAATTTCACACCAATATATAAACCGGGTAAATATAACGCCAATGCTGACGCCCTATCACGGGTAATAATAGACGCTAACCCTTTGGATACACAATCCAACAGCAGCACACAATCCACTATTAATACACAACCCACCAATAAAACACAATCATCCAAAAGCACGTCAACCGCAACAATACACAGTGCACAGGAAGATGATACGTCATACATTCAAATAGCAGAAAACCCTCTTAACGATTTTAAAAATCAATTGATAGTACAAAAAGGCGACACGCGTCCCCAGACAAAATACGCAATAATCTTTAAAAACAAACGACGAATAACCATGACATATCCGGACTATACAGAACAACAACTAATAGACCTAATCAAGGAATTTATACCCCCAAGACAGATGATAGCATTATATTGTCCTGACGACGAGCTATTCTTAAAAATTCAAGATATCTACTCTCGATACTTTTCACAAGGCAAACAATATAAAATAATTAGAGCAAACAAATTCCTTAAAGACGTACTAGAGGAAGATGAACAAGATGCACTAATACGCAAATACCATGACTCGAACCATCGTGGTATAAACGAAACCCTTGAGCACCTACGGCGCGAATACTACTTTCCAAATCTTAAATCAAAAATCTCCTTCTTTATAAACAATTGTAAGTTATATAATGAAAATAAATACGACAGACATCCACCAAAACAAGAATTCGAACTAACACAAACCCCATCCAAACCTATGGAAATATGCCATAGTGATATTTTTCACATAGATAAAACCAAGTTCCTAACCATAATAGATAAATTCTCCCGATTCGGCCAAGTATACGTTCTTGAATCCCGCAATACCCCGCATATATTAGAATCTTTCGCACAGTTCATATCCTCATATGGACACCCAAAATTAATAGTGGTAGACTCAGAGAAAGGATTCGAATCAATACGATTCCGACAATTTTGTGAAGAAAACAATATAGAAATCCATACAACATCCGTTAGGAGTTCAAACTCGAACTCTCCGGTAGAACTATTCCACTCAACCCTTCTCGAGCTTTATCGGCTTATCCACAACAGAAATAAAACATACAACCATACACAGCATAACTATGGTTCAAGCAATATTTGTTTATAACAATACCATACATTCCGCCATTAGGTGCACGCCGTTTGAATTATTTTTCGGTAGAAAATTTGACGCTAAACTCCAACCAAACGCAGAAATTGTAAAAGAAGCAAGTAATAAATTCCACCAGGAACCATACGAGCAACAAATAAGACAAAAAGAAAAACTACCTCGAATATACTAAAAATCAAATTACCTACTTCCAAGAAAACAAACACAATAACAAATTACACCCAAAATTCAAACAGGTAAAAATACAAACCAATAACAAAGTAACCGTAACGGACGACAAAAATTGAAAAATTCCAAAACAAAAGCTAAAACGACCACACCTTTTACAGGGTCGCGCTAATACTGGCAACAATGTCGAAGACACAGAAAATAGAAATAAGGGACATGACGAACAACCCGGGCCTAGTGGCAATTGAAGTAGGATCAGCTAGAATAATTAAGGACCATAGCAAATTCATTCATATAATTAATTTACAAAATTACAAAGATAACCTAAATAAAATTAAAGTATCTATAAACTTACTGAATAAACGAGATGGAGTAAACGAGATAATAAACATAATTAAATTAAAATACCAGGAAACAGAAACCATTTTCAGCCAGTTATACCCTAGGCGTACGAAAAGAGGACTTATTGACGGATTAGGGTCAGTAATTAAGTTCATCACAGGCAACATGGACCACCAGGACGCAATAGAAATTAACAAAGACATCGAAACATTAAAACTCAACGAACATAATCTGATAACCCAGTCAAATAAACAAGTTAAAATTAACGAAAAAATGATACAGCGACTTAACAACATAACACAACACATCAATGATCAACAAGAAACAATCAACAAGTTCCTTAGACTACTTAACACACAAATGGAAAGTAAAATTAAGACTGAAAGAGACGACTTACTTTACATGCAATACGTATACCAACTCACATACAATATAGACTTACTACATTCACACCTATCACAAATATCTTAAGCCATCAACTCAGCCAGATTAAATATCCTTCCTAGATCGATCCTTTTACCAAACGAACTAGAACACGCTTTTAACTTATTGAGAAAACAGAACCTTCCTATTCAATCACTCGAACAAATATACGAAATACTAACCTTTCAAGCCTACTACAATGCAACAAATATAATTTTCAATATTCAAATACCTATGTTTCGAGTCGACCCTTACAAACTAAACCTAATAGAACCTCTACCCACTCACAACAAAACAATCCAAGTCCCTTACCCTTATATCCTCAGCAGCAAATACCTGAACTATTTTACAGAAACCGAATGCCCACAAGTGGATCAAACCTACATATGCGGAAAGCCAAACATAAAAGCTATCAGAAGATCTGACCAATGTTTCCAACAAATAATCCAAGGTAAATCCGGAAACTGCACTTACGAAGAATATGGGGATAAAACAGAAATCAAAAGAGTTACGTACCAACACCTAATATTAAAAAATGCGAAGAGCCAATCCATAACCACCACTTGCGGATTGGACAACAGAGAAATAAACGGAACCGCACTAATCTATTTCAGTAATTGCAGCATAACCATAAACGGACTCACCTATCAAAATCAAGAACAAACTACTGAAGAACAACTGCACGTCCTACCACTGTACAATTTGAAACTAAACGGAACC